>JAQFXN010000291.1:0-24683 GCA_034693365.1 Liacarus xylariae | reverse complement strand
TGTTCTCTTAAATCTGTGACACCATCCTCGCTGTCATACCTCTGAGTCAAGCAGTGATCCCTGGCTGGGTTGAAATCTACGGTTGTGCAGGGAGAAGGTCCCCTTAAAAATGGATTGGATAAAAAAACATTTCTAGTCTCATCTAATCAATACCTGCAGCCTTGCCTGATTTGATCGACTTGATCTCATTAATGACTTTCGCTGCTGTTATTTCCTGATCAGCCCCGAAATTCAAATCCATATTTCTTGAATCACCGGATCTTGCGATTGGGTTTAAGATATCTTCAAAATATTGTCTCAACCTGCAAAAAATTTCTTTTTCCTCGCTAAGAAGTCTACCATCTTTATCCTTCACAGTTCGAATAGCAAACTTCTTAGCGTTTCGCAATCTTCTTTTGCCGAATTTGACTCTATATTTGTGGAATTACTTATGAATCATACTTTATTATACTATTTGTTAAAATTCTAAATAAAATAAAATTAATGTCATTTGAAAATACTATTAAAACTGTCCTTTTAAAAATTTTTAAAAGGAGAGAGTAGATCTCTGAGACTAAGTATAGTAGTAAAGCTAGACTGCTAGAGTATATTCCTGGATGGATCCCGCATTGGGCATCCCTGGTATTACAGTAAGCATAAAACAATAAAAACTTTTGAATTAATTAATCAAGGTACAATATCTAAATAATATGTGATTAATATTTTAATATTGAGACGTTTCTCTATTTTAGATGTTGGCTTTCAAACGTTCCTTTGGACCACCCGATGAAATATGACTGTGTGCTGACTATAAGGCATCGAAACGGCTTCTTATATCTGCTAACCAGCCATAGAAGGACCTTTCGGCCTTTACCAATATAAATTCTTCGTGTCTTAAAGAATAGGGCTTAAGGCCCTATACTGTGTAAAGTAAAAGATTACTAACCTGTTCAGATATGCTCTTTAGATCCTCTTCAATGTCTTTGAAGGACTCCTCCAATCGTCGCCGTCAGTGAATTTGTCTGTCACTCTCTGGCTGTCTTTAGATGACCCCTGAATATGTAAACACTCAGGTCTACGTTGTGATGAGTACAGGGGAATTCATATCGTCTCGTCATTCTTAGTCTTTGGCCCTTTGGCTTCGTCCTCGTTTACGGCTTCTGGATTCTTTATTGCTGTGGTTACTCTGTTGTTGGCTGAAAACTTAATTTATATCACTTCAATAACTTGTAGACTTAATTGTAGTTTAAAAACAATCATTTAATTAATCAAATAGTAACTTATAATAGAAAATAAACTTAGAAATAACATGTAGTTTTTCAGTTTAATTGGGCAGAGTTTCCTTTAGCCATCAAAGTATTTCAGGACACAACTAGTAACTCTAGAGAGCACGGTCCTTTCTTGGATCTCGCCAAGAGAATCCTCGCGTAGCGCAATGCGTCTCATTTTTATATCCCCAGTTGGCAAAAGCGCGCAAGCTCGGAGTCTGCTCAGAGCGAGCGTGGAACCTTCTAGATGCTTTGGAAAACAACTACACCGGAAGCGTATAATCAGATCATAGATGATCATTAGCTCTGTGCTTACATACTTATCATGGTAGTTGTAGTAAATATAGGTTCACTATCAGTGTAATAAAGCTTTTAATCAACTATATTATTCGGCGCTATGCTGCGCTATTAGTGTTATAGGCTCTACTCATACACAATATAATTTGATAGCAGTTTACACGGCTTGAGGCCAACTTTGCACTTGAAGGCCTTAGAATATGAACTAACTTCTATGATTATATGGAGTGCCAATCCAATCTGCTCTGGCCAGTCAATTGGTGCGGCCACGCATAATTGTCAAAAGAAGTTAATTCTAGTATATGAATCTAGATACTAAATAAGATATGAGTTTACGCTAATGTAAAGTTTCTATGTTGAGTCTAGCATAGATGAGGGTCAATGAGACATAACGGGTTAATGATAAGGGGTTATAATATATGAAATATATTACATTTTTATTAATAGGAATAGGCTATCCCGTATAGCCAAACACCTCAAAGTCAGTATAGGGTAATATTTCACAATCTTAACTTTTTGCAGAATTTAATTAAAAATGATGTAAATTAACAGAATTCAGACAAATTATGATAAATTCCGTAAGAATTTGACAATATCTTGTTATTTTTTAAAATTTTTAACAGAATTTAACAGAATATTCTAAAAAAGGTCTGAAGCTCCTATTATGCTGAAATATTTTACCAAAATTTTGATAATTTTCCGGAGATAGGGATTTTGGCGATACCCCCATTGGCCACCTATTAATACTAATAATTCCATTTGAAATTCTGTCCATAATCTTAGATAAATAACAGAATTTTGTCAAATTCTGTTAAATCACGTTATTTGTAATTAAATTCTACAAGAATTTGACGATTGCTAAATGTCACCTCCCTGGACAAAATTTTGACATCATAGCCGCAATATCCCCCCCTCTCGACATTTTATTGACACAAATACCCCTAAGATTTCTTCCTTTGTCCATCCCTGAACTAGTCCCACAATACATTAGTGGAAATTATGTGCAATATTTATTGCAAGATAATGAGCATCTGTCCTATTATGCGAATATTATAATTTTTTCAGATAACGCGCACTAAAATTGTAAATTTTTAACACAAACCTATTCACAGGAATCAATGCTAAATAATTTTCTAAAGGAATTGTTTGTGAGCACAGGAGAAGGGATGGATAAGGTTTTGACCTGTGTTGACTGTGAAATTATGATTGGGTGGTCAAGTCTGGAGTCTTTCTTCTCTTTCCATTAAGGCATTACAGTTTCGTAGTCTAGTTTAGAGTAAATTAATTATAAATGAAATAATTTTTACACAAATTTTTGATTAGAAAAAAGGAATTATTTTAATGTATTTTTATGTTTTATATCTTTTAAGAGATTTTTTGCGTTTAATTAAATTTTTATTACAACACAAATGAGAAGTGTATTTATGTGAAGACAACAAAAATATTTAGTTTTTTTTATCTAAAAATTTTAAAATCAATTTTACAAAAAAAGAGGAAAAACTAATTCAAAGATTTTCTATATGATTGGTCTTTTGGGACATCGCTATACAAATCGAGAGTTCGTTTAAAACATTTGAATAAAAATCAATTAAAACTAAACAAATTAGAAAAAACCTGAAAAACACAATTTTTTTAATTTAAGATTTAAAAACACAAAAATTACAAAAAAAAGCGAAAATTCGGTACAAAAATCAGTTCAAAAAAAACTTTAGTCTTTGAGCGAAAGAATAAAACAAAAAAAAAGTTATATTAAATTAAATAATAATTAAATTAAATTTGAGACAAAACAAAGAAATATATAATAATTTAAAATTGGAAAAAAATCTTTTCTAAAAACTAATACAAAACAAAAATAATTAGAAAAAAATTTGTAGAATTTGTGTAAAAAATTGAATTCAAATTAATATTAAATATAAATTTGAAAATATATGAGAAAAATAATAATTAGTTTTTTAAAATTAAATAATTATTTTAAATTAAAACCACTCTTCAGTACAGAGTAGTTGTGGTGTGGGGTATGTGTGGATGGCTTGTGAGCCCCACTCATGTACTCTCCTCTCCCACTCCCAATCGTCTGTTGTTTTCAATCAAAAAAGTGATAATTTTTTCTTAATATCAATACTAATCGTATCGTTGCCTACAATAAGACGCAAACGTTTTGCGCCATTCAGTGGTGATGTCAGACCAACAGAACAGTCGCCCACACCCGCAGTCGGGGCTGTAGTGGTGGTCGTTGTTGTGCCAGAAGTACTGCTATTTGTATTGTTTTCACGCGATCTTCGTTTGGATTTCTTGGACTTTTTAGACTTCTTTTTACTCCGACCTGACCTCCGATTAGAACTACTATTATATCGAATAAGGGTTTCATCCAATCTATAGTTCGTTTGGCCAACGCCTACACCACTACTACCTGTGCCGGTCATAGACGACTGGCCCGAATCACTAGCACTAGAGGCAGCACTCGATGGCAACACTTCATAGAATACTGTGGACGAAGACATTGAATCAATGGAACGGTCAGTTAGTATCGAATCATTAGTCGAATCGTTTGTATTATTGCTTTGATTTGTGTTATTATTCGTAAAGTTATGTAGTCTTCGGACACGAATTGTTAGTTTCAGACAATTCTGTTGTCCACTGTTTGTCGTTTGTGTCGCCGCTGTTGTAGTGGTTGTTGTCATAACCGGCGGATTGTCTGTCACTGTTCTCACAGTCGCATCTCCTGCTGCCGATCCACTACTCGCTATTACTAGTGCTGTCGACGCCTCTGATTCGTCAGATATTATTGATTCCGAGCCTTAAATATATAAAAAATTAAACAATAATTCAATAAAAGGTTACAAAGAAAGGAAAGTCATTTCGAGGTCAGGACTAATGACAATAGGATAACAAATGCATTCACTACCTGTCGATGCGATTCTCGTTGAGCGTCGAAGCGATGACACACTCGAAGGTGAGCCGAGTCTTCTCGACTGTCGACCACTACTAGCAGTGGCTGAACCGGTAATCGGTGTTCTATTGGACACAACAGGACTGACACTACTCTTATTCTGTTGGCCATCAATAGCTATACAATTGGTATTTGATTTTTTCGATTTACTCATCACTTGTTGTCTATTATTAGTTAAAATTGTCTTTTGTGTAGACTTTTGTCCACATTTTGGCTCTAAATTGTCTAAAATGTCAGGTTTTTTATATCTTCTTTGGTTGTGTTGCTGTTGACCACTGTTCTCATCATCACTTGTGGTCTCATTCCTGTGCTCAACCCCTACCCCCATATCCTCTTCAACCGTTTCATCCTCGTCTTCGTCATCATTATTGAAGAGCTGTTCCACAATCGATGAATTGTGTGCCAACTCTTGTCCGACAGTATTATTATTAGTAAATTTATCGCTAATTCTATGACTTATTTGTTGATTAGATCTTAAATTATGTTTAATTATAGAATTGTTCCTTAAATTTCTATTCGTATTATTAGTTAAGTCTTGTTTCGCAACTAATTCTTCGTCTTTTCTCGTTTGCTATTAATTGAAAAGAAATTAATAATAATTCAAAACAAAATATAAAATATTTAATAATTATTTTAAAATTTAAATATAATTCAGTGAAAAAAAGGTCAATTCCTGGACATAATTAAGAGAAGACACGAGTAAATACCTGTTTTCTGGCCTGTCGTTTGAGCCGATTATCAGTCTCTCTGAGACAATACGACTGTTTTCTAATACTAAAACTATTATTATTGTTAACACAATTAATACTATTGTTATTAATCAAAGAGTTATTATTAATCTCAGCCGAAGTGGACATAGCGTTGGCCTTGCGCTGTGCAAAAGCACCGGTGCCTCTCCGTTCGCATGTTTCGCACTCGCAATAACAGTTCTCATCACCAAAAAAGTCTTCGCCATAGAAACAAGTAATCTCTTCTCCCACATCTATGGGTCGCAACACTTTCACACATGCCTTCTCTCTACCAGTGCTAACGAATCGACAGTTCGGTCGACAGTCGTGATTAATATAGGCCGCGGGCCCTAACCATAGCTGTGCACAGTTCTTACGGCACGAATACATTACGGAAAAGTCGTTAATACCGGGTTTCAACAGTTCCTGTTCTTCCTATTTGTTTAAATAATTGTTAAAAAAAACTGAATTAATTTTTTTCCTCAAATAATAGTTTCAATCAATTTTCAAATTGAAATTTCAATTTTAGAATCAATTCTTTTCTTTCATTAAATGTGCGATAATTTTCGACTTCCTTTTAAGACAAATATTTTTTTAGTCATGAAAATCAATTTTGAAAACCCATTCCCTTGAATGTGAATATAATTTTTGTGTAAAAACCATTTCCTTTTTTTTGGTCGACAGGACTGGAATTTTCAGTTATGACTGCATTAAATCAATAAATAAGTTAAAAATAACTAAAATCCAAAATTGTTTTCGTAATAACACTTAATGTAATAATTAATTGAATTCTCAAACTCAAGTGTTTTGGAGAGGCTTTACTCGAATCCATTTCTACTGGTAGTTCTTAGATAAAGGAGAGAATTGTTTGACTTTAAGTGGAGTGGAATTAATTCTTGTTCTTTAATCCAAGGATAGCTAAGCTCAGTAGTTCTATAGGGGAGTGAAAGTGGGGGTAAATATCAATTTTTCATATTATAATCGCTTTATTGGTTCAAATATTTTAGTATTTTGGCTAAAACTCAGTAATTCTGTAGAACTTTACCACAAGTTTGTATTAAAGTTGTTTAAGCAGGGTATTTCTGAGAATACTCCTGAATAATTTGATTTTATAATTAATTAAAAAGGATTCAAATAATATTTTTGAATTTTGGCATTACTTTAGCGGTCAGTTCTCCAATACAACCGATAAGATATTCTATTTTCTCGTTTTTCAACCACTTCTGTGTCGCACAAAGTTTTGCCCCACATTTGCCTTCCATTGAATACCTATAACAGGGCTTAATCTCATATCCGGCCTTCCGGTCAAACATACGTAAAAAGTTAGTCAAATGGCTTCGTATTATACGTTGCATTCGTTGCGATTTGTTATTATACCTAAAAATAGTTTCAAATTTAACAAAAGAGTAAAATATTGATTAATAAATATTTATTTAAAACTAAATTCTAATTATCGCACATAATGTTAGCCCAATCGCCACTAAAGAGTTTCTGAATTGTTTGCTCATAGTTTTGATTCTTCTTGAATCCAATGATGACATTTTTGAGATAGTCTTTCGGCACAATCTTTGGCGCACGAAATCTGTAGCACAAGACATGAATAGCATTAAAGTTTACAGTAATTATAATTAATATATTTAAATAAAACACTAAAACATAAAATAGAAATTTTAAAAATAAGTAAAAATAAGACAATCAATTGTCACTCTATTGTATCGGTTCTTCCAATGGATGCAAAACAGCGTCCGATCTATTGATCGCATCTATATTTTCAATTATATTAAAGTATAAAAACAAATCTAAAAATCAAATTAAAAATAGAATTAAATAAACATTTGTTATGAGAGAACAAATCAGTAAAATCTCTAAACATATAAAACTAAATCAAAAAACACTACATTTGGGAAAAAATTGTTATTAAAACACAATTAAATAGAAAAATGCAATTAAAAGACAAACCGAGTATTCATTTTGTGTGTAATAAAGCCCAAGTACTGGTCCACCACTAGACTTGTGGCACAATCATCGGCTTCGCACAGTTCCAGTGATGTTATCGATGTGATGGCACCTGTACTGCCGCCAACACTACCACCGGCGCTACCAGTGCTTGTGTTCGTTGTCTGGTGTGAGCCGTGGCCGACATTCTTCAGTCGAGACATGTCTTCAAATGTAAAAAACAAATTAATTAATAAAAATAAAAACTGAATTCAAAACTAAAATACAATAAAAAAAGAAAATTAAATCAAATTTTTAGACATAAAGATATTTAAGGCCCGAATCGATGCCCAAAACAATATAAAAGCGATAAATACTTTGTTTTTGTTGTTATTATTTAAATCTGAAAAACAAATGATTTTTTAGTTAATTTTCAAAATTTTTGATTTGGTTTTTGTATTATTTTTTTTGAGTTTTCAAAACCAAAATACAAAACACAATAAAATTGATTTAAAACTCATTTATTTTTGTTTATTAATTCACTGTTTTTTAAATATATATATATTTTTAATTCAATTAATTTAATTATTATTTAATTTTCAAAATGTATTGTATTTTCGTATTAATTAGTTTTGTTTATGTGTTTTGTATTTAATTTTATTTCTGAATTAAATTACAATTAATTTCAGTATTTCTCGGGATTTTTGAATCTCATTCACAAAAACAGTACAAAAATATTATCTAAAATACAATACATTTTATGAAATAATGTTATAAAACAAAAAACCAAATGTAAAGTCAAAAACGAGTCTTAAATTAAAAGTTAATTATTTTAATTATAAAATAAATCAATAATTTTATCAAAAAAAATTAAAAAAAAATATTTTTTTTTTGACTCAAATAAATAAAAATATTTAATAAAGTTTTTACTTTTTTTATCTGCTTTTGTGTCCAAATATTTTTGGCCAAAATTTTTTTTACGGTTTTTATTCTCACTTTTATTCACAATTTTTCTGTTTTGTTAGTTATGTTTAAAAATCTATTTACTATTTCTTGATGTGATTCAGTCGTCTGTTTCACTCACTCTCTCCCATATTATATCGTTGTATGTGTTGTGTTATTATTATTATTATTATTAGTCAAATCACAACAAAAACCGACACATTTTCTCCTCTCTTTCTAATCGTTTGCTTTAAATATTTATATTAGAGCTCTCTGTTGTGCGGGTTTGGACGGGCGGTTTGGGTTTGTTTTGGTTGTTTGAATAAAATGAATGAGGGACAATAATGGAAGCCCACTGTTATGGTGCATTGGTACAGGGCAAATTTAACATTGTAGACAAATTATATCCATTTAAGAGTTTTAATAGAGTCTTAATAAGTATATTTTAGAATTGTACTAGAATATATCTTTAATCAATATTATGGAGATTTCGGAAATATTTTTGTGTTTTTCTGTCAAAGTGTTATCAAGTTTTTATTTCCGCACAAACACTTTAAGTAGCAGTAGTTATTTTTATATTGTGAAAATTGATAGCTAACTTAATTTTTAACCTAATGTATTTAACAACACTGATTAAATTGGCAAGCTCATTGCAGACTGGTTGACATTTCTTCGAGGAGAGCGGAGAATTGATGAGTTTGCAAATCCATTCTTTATACTAAATCACGCAATTTAAATATTCAGCCGGGAATAGTCTGCCAGGAACTATTTCAGTACATTTGGTAATCTCTAGTGATTTGCAAATTAAGTTTTCATTTTAAAGAGTAGACTTAGTTTTAAAACAATTACAGTACAACAAGAACTGTAAATCGAAAAAAAATATTTAATTGTTCTATTTAAAATATTAGGTTTAATACAATATGTTATTAAATGTTTCATCCTGTTGTTTTTAAAATAAAGACATTTCATTGAATAAATTCAAAAATGAACTATACCTAACAATTTATTTTTATTCAATTAAAGACATCGCATATACATTTCAATGTTTCAGCCTTTCATTTACTGTTATTATCAAGATTCAATAGAATATCATATCAAATGGTACTAAATACTCAGCTAGCAATATCCCCTTTTTACGATAATAACGCATATTGTATTTGAAACTCAAGATTGGCCGTTTTGTTTAATACCTCTACCTGCCATAGAGGACGCATAAATCAAATAGAGGTCTCAGATATATAATTAAAATTCAAGCCCTGCCCTAATCTATGACATAACAGCATAAACAGATAAACAAAACATTTCAATATTTCAATATAATAATGTACAGTAATTATTATATAATAAACTAAAGTTTTTCCGCCCCTAAACTAAATTCTAAGTCAATTCTGTGATAATTAGGCTCAAAATAAACTAAATTGTGATATAAATTGTGATATATTTTTTAATATATTAGAAATGAGTGAAAATAAAATAAATCTTAAAATGGGTAGAGGTATTCCGGTGTCTCCTGAAATTCAACAAGTAGTTTTGAATTTATGGGAAAAATTCTCAAAAGTTATGAAAACGAAAGAAGATATTCGTTTTGAAATAACTAAATTAACAGGGGTCAAAAGAACTATGATTAATAAAATTAGAAGAAACGGGGTTAAATTGCTTAAAACCCGTTCAACCCCCTTACGAGTGATTATTAATAATAAAGATATTGAAACAATTGACGACATAATTTATGAACAGAATAGTAGTCATATTTCTCCGACCATTAAAGACGTTTATAAAATTGCAAAAAAGGGAAACAGACTTTCATTCAATTGTAGTTTAAGACATTTCTATAATATGATGAGAAAAATGGGATTTAAATATAATAATACAAAAGAATTAATCCGAACTGAATTAATAAACAAATCTATAAACAAAAAATTGAGAATAAAGTATTTAATTGAAAAACAAAAACTTGAGAAAAAGTTTCCGAACTCTCTATTTGTGTATTTGGATGAAAGTCATGTAAACAAAAATTACGTCCGAACAAAAATATTGCGCCCTATAAATAATTCTAAAAAGCTTCCACTTAGATTTTCTATTGGAAAGGGCACAAGATATTCGTTAATATCTGCTGGATCAATTGATGGTTTTGTGCAGGGGTCGACAAAAATAACAATTAATGAAGAAATGAATGGTGAAAAATTTGAAAATTGGTTAATAAATGATTTGTTACCTAATTTGCCCCCTAATTCAATCATAGTTTATGACAATGCGTCTATTCATTCAAAACTGCATAGTAAACCCCCTACCAGTGCTTCTAATATTAAAACAATTAAAGGTTGGTTAAAATTGAATGTTAGAGACTTTGATGAAACAATTAGATATAGGAAAAAACAATTGTTAGATATTGTAAAAGAAAATGTTGACTCTAAGCAATATAATGTTGACAATATAATACGTCAACATAATCATACCCCTCTCCGATTACCTCCATATGGGTGTGATTTAAACCCTATTGAGCTTATTTGGGCTCAAATTAAAAAAATTATTGAAAAACATAATTTTAATAATAATGCGAAAGAGTTTTTAAGTTTAATTGAGAAAGCGTTCAAAAAAATTAGTCCACAGTTCTGGCAAAAGTGTATTCGACATACAGTAAAAATAGAGTCTAAATATTGGATAACAGATAAAATTGTATACAACACTGTTTTAGATGAACATAATTACTGTAATAATCATATATTTTGATTGTATTGAATTGCATCTTTTGACTACAAAATAAATACTGACTTCTGATTGGCTCATGTTTTTTTGCATTTATTTAATTAGGCAGGGCTTAAATTTTAATTACATTTCTGAGACCTCTAATTGATCATTGCCACCTCTATGGCAGGTAGAGATATTGCACACATTGGCTGATGTTGAGTTTCAAATGCAATACAATAGTCTCTTCATAGGTATGACATCATGAGAAAAACTATGTTTACACATAAATTAAGTCTTAATAAAAGAAAAAATCTTGCTCGCGAGCAAGGTCAAGCTCTTTACAGTTCATTTCTAAACCTATAAAGCTGTTAAATCCTTATTCATCTTTAATGCTGTAAACTTTCTTTACTGATATCACTTAATATTAAAAAGAATTACTAATTTTTTTTATAAATGAAACTTTTAAAATGAAGTTTCTTTCCGGTAAGAAATGGGATTTTATTAAAGCCACAGTAGTATATGTCTATTCTGATTCTGATTTGATGAGGACAGTTACATATTTGATTTTTAAAATTCCATTTTCTAATTGTACTGCATATATTAATTAAAACAAAATGTAAGTAATTATTACTTAATC
Source organism: Liacarus xylariae (assembly GCA_034693365.1). Taxonomy (NCBI): domain Eukaryota; kingdom Metazoa; phylum Arthropoda; class Arachnida; order Sarcoptiformes; family Liacaridae; genus Liacarus; species Liacarus xylariae. The sequence continues at coordinate 13,259 of JAQFXN010000291.1, read as the reverse complement.
GGATGAAATTTTTGTGATGAGTTTTGCTCTTAAATCCAATTAAAAATAATGATTAATTAATAGAAAATTGTACGAAAGATATATTTTTAGAAATTTGTAATAATCCGATCAACTCTTTTGTAAATTCTATTATTAAAATCAATTTATTTTATTTCCTAAATATTAATCTAAAGGTTTTATTTTATTCTGAAATTTGTTTCATTGCTTTTTGTTGACAAACCATATGTCGAATAGAAATTTAAATTTTGAAAGAATTTGTAAGAAATAAAGAAATGAAATCAAATAAATAGTATATATTCTGATCATAGAATTGACAAATATTTGCATAAATAATAAAAATCCAATAGTTTCTTGAATTGAACACAAATTCTTATATCATTTTGAAGAGAAAGTCGAGATTAGAATCCGAACAGGTTACATTTATGTTAAGAAGAAATAATCTTTAATAGCAGCTATTTTGGGAGAAATGACATTTGATTATGGTTATAAATAATATTCATTACAAAAATACTTGCATATGCAAGGGTGCAATCTATAAGAGATATTTTACCGATTTTCAGATATAAATATTTTAATTTTTATCAATAAATAACTTATTTTACAATAAATTTAAAATTAAGTTTAATCAATAAATCTAACAAAGCTTTATGAATAAGGATACCTCTAATTGTGACAATGTAACAATTGTGATAATACCTGCAATGTAACTTGCATGAATGTTTAATTCTAAAATAACTTAGAAAATTGTTTTAAATGTGTTAGAATAACTTTACTTTACCAATTAAAATTTTAATCGAAAAATGTAATAGAGCTTTGAGTTTTAGGCCCTGGGCAGATTTTTACTTTGATAAAGTAGTATTTTGATATCACTGCAGATTACTTTGTATATCAAATAGTTTTTATACAGTATTTGGATTATAACTAAACAACTTTTCAGAGAACATAAGGATATTTTTTCATCAAATGATTAAAGAAGAACAAACTTGTTTATAAATAGACTTAATGTATAATAATTTACTTATTAAGTAAGTTAAAAAATAGATTAAGTTTAATTTCTAAATGAAGTTCAAATACGTTTTTTGTAAAAATTTCAAACTGTTAAAAAAAGTAAAATATTAGCACAAAAAAAATCAAATTTTCATAAATTATTAAATTATTAAATTATTTCACTTAATTGAGTGAAATATTTATTTTTCTGAAAAAATCAGTTTTCATATGAATACACTTGACTATAAAGAAATGGATTAAAGCCCTGAAGTGTTTTATTCATAATAAAGTTATTTGTTTGTTGACTCAACACTAGGCGAATAAATTATGTAAATTCAATCTAAATTTTGTTTTCTACAAAAAAAATATCTTTCAATGAATTCAATATTAATGAATAGAATGGGAAAAGTGTTAATAAAGTAGTGTTCAGTGATTTTTAGTACATTTTCGATTCGAACAAAAGTAATTAAGAGTTAAAATATGTTACGATTTTTGTTAAAGTGAATGAACACTTCAAGAGTAGAATAAATTATCTTTTCTTAACAGCTTTAAGAATGTTTTTCTTTTCTAAAAAAACTCTGAAGTCATTCATTGTATTCTATCGTCTGTACTCTCTATTAAGTTACTTATCTCTCTATTCAATCGTTTCAGTACTCCAATTGATTTTTCTTAAACGATCGATCATTTACTACACTATATATACCATATATTTCTTATATACGTATAAAAGATTAGTTTCAATTCCCGATTGATTTTAATTTAATTTTTTAATGTATAAGTTTCAATACAATGGGACACTTCATCCAACTTCTAAAAAGTACAGGTATTTCCAAATACTGTTAATGTGTGGCGACTTTGTATCGTTCAATGTTTGTGTAATTAAATTGGTTTTATATTTGGAATTAATGAAAACAAATGAGATAGTTACAATTTATTTTATTAATTTGTAAATTAAATGATTGATTAATATTTTATTGTCAAAAACTTCAATTAATTTATATTTTAATTAAATAGCTTAATAATAACTGTACCCTGATCCCAAAAAACATAATATTAACAATTGAGATTTAGGTTTTTATATTAAAGCAAACATATAGCATTAACATACGTGTGTAAATTGCATTGATATGCGAACTTGAAAATGTCAGGGGCTTATATTTTCGGCGAGAGCCTAGGGATCCAGAGGAGGGTAAAATAGCGAATTTTGTTAATATTTGCATAAGGGGATCCAGGGGAGAGTTGTAAAAAGTCTCATTATTTACTAAAAATTGCTTTATTTATAGTTTGTTTCAGTATAAAACAGAAAACAACTAAAGAAATAGTGCTCAAAATGAGTATATTTGTTGGATTTTAATACAAAACTCATTGAAAGTATTGAAATATTAATTTGTAATAAATTAGAAAAAATATTTTGAAAACGGAGCAGTATCCTAAAATTCTATTTAGGGCTACCTTGCACAGAACCTATAGGAGTATCCGACAAAACATCAAAGGGTGTTCCTGACTGAACCCCCATCTGCACACAGCTGGTAAATTAGCAACTATAGGTAACTATAATACTACTCCAATCTTTAAACCTAGTAAAGCCTATCCTTTCTTATTAAGGGTCGCTGGTTCGAGCCCAACAAGGGTGTCTATTTATTTAGACTTTTTTCACCAAATATCTCTCTCAGTTATTCTCACTTCACTGCTAGCAATGAGTTCGTCACTTGTTCTAGAAGGAGTGGGACGAAGTGCATTAGACACTATAACGCATAGCATTCGAGAACTACGCCTACACCGAGAGGTACAAAAGGCGTTCATGAAAATGAATGAACGAATGAAGTTTTCTTAGAAGAGATTTTCGATTGTATTCGATTTCTAGGGGTGTTGAATGGGAATTTTGTCTATATAATATATCTTAACTTCAATGTATTAAACTAAAATTAGTTTAACGTAAAATATTTATTTTCTGTATTTTCTATAATGAGTATCTTATATTTCGATTCACAGCTATATCAGCTGCTAATACACTCTGGTAAAAGTTAGCGGACCTAAAGCATGGACTTTTAAATAATATTTTATGCCTTTTCCGGGTATTAAACATTGAGTTCTGGAGACATCCCTAATAAGTAAAATCATCTCAAAACTCATTTTCTTATAAAAATTTTCTCAAAACGTCAGGGCGTATACAAAATTCCAAAATATGAAAAATGCATAGGTAAAAATAATAATTCATTGTGAAATATTGTCTGTGTATATAAAAAATGAATTTTAATATCATCCCCCTTTATTATGAATTGCACACCAACTCTATGTCTAATAACCGGAAAAAGCATAAAATACTATTTAAAACTTTATGCCTTAATCACCGACTCCATGCCTTTTTACAATTTACAAAAATTCAATATAAGTTTGGATACAATTTGTGTTTTGGATGAATACAATTTTAAAATTCGGATCGAATACTGATTTTATATATACTTTGAACCGGAATTACATCCAAAACCATTTCATAGAAGAAGTGGAGACATCGATATAATGTAAATGCATTTAATTTAATGATTACAGCAATCAATCGAATGAAATAAACAAAAATATCATTTTCACTCTTATATACAATAATTTTATTCAGATTTTAAAATTAATTATTATATTTATTATCTTTTTATGAAATACAGTGCAATCGAGTTCTTTATGACTAAAGTTGAGAAAAAGGCTCTAAAAAGAGCAAACAATTAAAAAAAAGTGAGCATTCGTCAATTTAGAGAATTGAATCTCAGAAAGCAGTTAAAAGGTTTTTAATTGTTAGTCAATAAATAAGTTATTTTATAGTGATTTAGTGTTTATTCGTGTTTTTGAAATGCCTAATTAAAAACAATTCAGTAAAGTTAAGCCAATATATAAATGAATTCGGTTTAATTAAACGGCTTTCATTTTGTATATTAACCTCAAATAATATACAAATTTCTTTAAGATAAGTACTTTAGAATGTGTTTCAATAAAAACCTTTTAACTACATTCGTAATAATTATTCCCTAAATTAGTTTCATGCTCAATTTTTAATTGTAAGCATTTCTTAGAGCCTTTTTTCTCAACTTTATTTATTACTGAATATCATATACTTTAATGCATTTAAATCCCTGTCAGTTTGGTCGACACCCCTATAGGTCACTCGCGAGTTCTCTCTATATAAATCTTTGAGGAAACGGCTCCGAAGGTGTCTTTTCCTAAATATCCTGTCTCAATTCCGGTAAAAATAAAATATTTTTATTAAATATTGTTAAATTCTTGCTAAGTTTATTATAATTCTGCTCAATCCTACTAAATTTTGATAAATTCTTGCAGAATTCTTCACAATTCTTTAAAATTGCGTCATTTTTAATTAATTTCAGCAAGAATTTGTCGATTGTGAAATACCATGCTATGGACACTTCCCCCTCCTAGTCCAAAATTAACAAATTTGTGACGTCATAGCTCAATTTCCTCTCCCCTAGTTTTCGTTGATTCGCATCTTTGAATACACTTCATACTAATTATCAATTATTGATATTATTATCAAAACTCCAAATAAAAAATACTTTTATATTAATGAAATATTGCTAAATATCAGAGAAATAGGAAATAGTGATATTTACGAAATTGTCCTGCTTATGATATGCTGTATATATAATATACTTCACACAAGTAATTGCGACCACTTTCCTCTGGATCATTTAAAATATACAAAGTATAGATAGTTTACTCAACAAAATATTGTATTGAATCTAATAATGTAACTCATCTTAAAGTAGAATAAAAAGCAAATAAAAGACTCAGTTGTGAAGTACAGTACATCGAAATATTGTTTTTTAATAATGATTTCGTTAGAAACGACAAAATTGTTATTTTATATAGACTTTTGAGTGCCAGTCGTTTACAGAGCATATGTCACTTCTGTAATCAGAATTTTGCACAAGTCTTGGCATTTCAATGAAACTACATTTTTAAAAAATCGTGACTAAATATATGAAAACAGTGTTTTCGACCGGTTTTGATGATAGGATTAATTTTATTGACTAACTAGAGCTCAGTTACTCAAGAGATAAAGTTTATTGAATAACAATTTAGGAATGCATTTGACATTTTTGTTTTTGAAACTCCATTCGAAACAAACTTTAATTAATCTTTTAATGAATAATAATGAATGAATGTGTAAATAAAAACTATAAAAGAAAATCGAGACAATAAAACTAAAATTCATTGTAAACTATATTTTTAAAACATGAATACAATAAAAGTAAAGGAAATAAATTTGTTTTTATATTTTTTAGATTTAAATCTCTTTTAAAAAATATATTAAATTAAATTAAAGAGATAAAATATTGTTTAACTTTACAAGAGATTTACAATCAATGAAATAATTATTTTTCTTTTTTCCTCCAATTGTTATCTTCAGTGCAATTATAATAGTGCTGTCAAATCCCTAAAGGCGTGCTTTTATCTCGCATTCATCTAACTTTCATCAATTCTAATTGTTTTAGTTATACAGTTCGACAAAACTATTTTAACAGTGAATTTGTTGATCTAATGAATGAATTGAAAGACAGAGTGTTTTCATCCACTCGTTATAGTATAGCATCACTTTTAGGTCTATTAATGAGCTTTAATGAGTATTTCTGCTCTAAATGAACAAAAGCATTGAGTTTTGTGTAATATCTTGAGCCCAAACACAGATTCATCAACTTTTCTACTATAGTATTCAACTTTTTCTTTATGTTCATTACGTTATACATTGATTTTAGTTATTTATTTTCGATTGATTGACAAAACAAACGAATAGTTATTTCATATCTAATCAGGATACCAGTTATTCGATATATTTCATAAATAAACATGATTATTATTTAAATAATTGATATAATAATGTAGTTCTTTCCATTTAAAACAGTAGTATTTATCGCAGAATTGTATCAAGGTACTTCCAAGGTGCTGGTACTATACTGTACGGCTGTAATTTTAAAAGCCAATACATTTATAGCAAAAATATTCTTAACAGAGTTAATATAAATCACATTTCATTAAAAGCATAAAAAAATAATGAAACAAATAATTACTGTACATTTCTGTTAATCAGCTATCTAAAATATAAAATATCAAAATCGGTTATAATTATAACAAAATCGGGAAATCAGCTATTTTAAAAGAATTTTGCGCATTTTTTACAAACTTATAAATAGTAATTAGCATATTATAATCAAAATTATTATTTATATGCCCATGTTGAACTGCCCGCGCTTCAGTCAGATATCTCTCTGATATCAGTCAGATATTAATCAATTATAAATATGCTACTAATATGCTATTAATTTTAGTCCCTTGATATGTATTCAAATCAATACATTAATACATTAAACTTATTAATTTCTCTTTGTCTTTAATAATTATATTTATGAGTAATTTTTTCAAATCTTTATAAATCAGAATTTTCTCTATAGAGACTTAATTCAATTATTTGTTGAGATATAGTGAAATTTCAAACAGATTTCTCTTCACCCCATAAAGCATATTAATAATAATTTTGGTTCTAATATATCATGTTGTTGTATTGAGATTTATTCATATATATGTAGCGAATTTATTACCATGATGATTAGGATCTTTTACTCTCTTCTATATTAAATTCATATAGAGTTAAGGAAAATCTGTAGAAACCTTAAATTTGATTATTCATAATAGGATTAAAATTAATTAAATTTTTTTAAATAAAACTAAATTAAAACTAATTCAACTAAATTAACAAAATTATTCATAAATTATTCAATTAATTAAACTAATACTAAAGCAGTAAAATTATAGAATAACCAACCAGATGTATGTGAATCATTCAATGGATAGGAATTGAACAGCGAAAAATAACAGCAATGTATATATTGTACAATTAATTGTCTTTTGAAGATTATAAAACCTCTTAATTTATTTATTTGGATTAATTATCTAATTAATTATAAATAAAAATATTATCTTGTTGTATTTTTACATTTTAGTTATTTATAACTATATGTGTACATAGACTTCAATCTTTAAATATCCACCCTAATTCATCGCGTTTGTTATATGTTCTGTTTATGATCAAAAATAGACCAAATGAATAAAGCAACCAGCGGTGTGAACGAGAAAGGAGTGACAGTAAATTTTACATTTCCTTTTTTCTACATAAGTAGTACAATAACATGATGTAAATATGACTTATCTACTCTAAAGATTTGAGTCATTATAAATATGATACCGTATTAAACGTATTTTCTTGCACGGATCTTTTCATATACAAGTATATTTGGCAAACTAATAAATTTACATTCTAAATAACACTAAATGTTTGGCAACTACATTTGTATAAGTTTTCTATTTAATTTATATGCCAACTATAGAATACAGTATTAATATTTTAAGCCAATTTTAGGACTCAAGTCGTGTTGTCATAATGCAAAGATTACGGTATTAAATTTTTTATAACTCAGATTTTTGGAGAATATTGAAATTATTGTTCTACTAATGAAGAAAAAAAGAAAGTGTAAAGTTGACTGTCACTCATCCCCTATTCACCAGGCCTCAGCACACCGATGCAGCAACTGTATAAATATTTGCAGAAATTAAATTAGAGATGATTAACAACCTAAAAATAATTTAACAATGCACCTATGATATTGAGTAATAATCGTCTAGAATCTAATATAATGAGGGTACAAATTTAATTATTGATTTGAGAGATTGATAAATACAGTATGATTATGATTGACAATTGTAAATAATATTTTAGTTTTTCATATTTGCAAAATGTTATCTATTTTTCATTATACAGCAAATATAGCCGCCGGAGGATTTTTGACCCCACCCTCTCACTTAAATATTCAAAATTTTAAAATATGAAAAATGCATAGCTAAATTGGAGAATAAGGTAAAAATAAAAATTTCAAAAAGTCAGGAGACAATGTAGGCAAGGGGTACAGGACGGAATACTCCACAGAGATTTTAGCCGATAACATCTATATAGCTAGCTAAATCATCGACCCCATATCAAATATGAAAAATGATCCATAAATTACGAGTTATTTTAGTGAGAAGTAGATTTATTTTGCAAAAAAAGAAAGCACTGCGATACCTATAAATTTCTTCTTGATATTTTTGGTAATCAAATGCGTTAAGTTTATAAATAACGAATTTAATTTAAGAAGAATGACTTATTAAATAAAAATGGCTAATGTATTATTCAATAGTTCAAAAGGATTATTGTCATAACATTTGTTCTCTTATCCTTTGATTATAATAAAAACACAAGTCATATCACTCATTAGCTCATAATTTCTAACAAAATCAAAACTCCTGTTTTCATATCTTCTAATTTCTTGGAAAAACCCATGTCATGTGACAACATATCGCACAATATTCTTACATAATCAAAACAACAGCTCCTTAATCAGCTAATTTCCAGAAATAAATACAATTAATATGACCTCTTATCTATACTTTTCTAACAAAATTCACAACACCTGCTCCCTTATCAGTTAATATCTAAGAAAAAGTCAAGTCATGTGACATCCTATCTACACATCTTTAAAAAAAATTAAAATACATGCTCTTTTAGCAGCTAAATTCTTATATTTGCTGACATTAGAGTGTATCACTTGATCAGTTTATTGTTCTGCTATATAAGTAGAAGTTAAGATATTATTAATTAAGAGTGTTATCATTCAATGAAACATTATTTCTCTATTCTATTCACTCAGATTTACTTTAATTTTGTTAATAAATAACATCGTTTAATTATATTTTAATTAAATTGCTTTAAAAATGACTAATTCTTTTAACTTTGATTATATAAAATCAGTAGGATAGATAGAATCAAAAACGCATCCATCAGGCAATCTCTAAACATCGAGCCCCTACTTCTCAGAGTGTTACTTCCGAGAATATTCTTTTAAAAGATAAACTATATTAGATATGAAAATTATTCCATTAGAAATTATGTGCCATATGATAATGTCTTTCTGATGAGATTAGCCAAAATCAAAAATTCGGGATTTAAATATTTTATTTCAATTGAATTCTTGAGTATAACATCGAATTCAAAGATTTTGATCACAACTCAATGGAACTATTAATTATTTTATAATTATCAACTCTAAAAACCATCAACCGCTTACACTACCAACCATTTATTTAATTTGTGTTAATTTAATATTTATATAATCTAATTTCCATAAAAATTAGTGATATTCAAAAATTTAAACAAATTGGATGAAAAAAAATAAATTTATTTAACAGATGTATAAAATAAATATGAATTACATATTTATAACTAAATCTCAACACCATATCATATGATAAAGAATTACTGCACTGAATACAGTTTGAAGAGAATGAAAGAACTACTCAGTGCATGCATACAATATTCTTCATCCAAATCCAACATATTTATTGTTCAAGGTACTACCACCTCGGGAATCAAAAGTGATATTAAATAAAGTTGATTTTTACACCAGAACTCAAATTTTAGTACTGGAATTACTGTATAAAATAATTACTAATCAATAGTACTAATTTTGTGATAAATAATAGTAAGAATTGTAGTTTTAGTTAACACTTATGAATGAAAAATATAACACAAAATTTAGTTGAAATTAAATGAATATATAATTTATCATTTCTTAGTATTTATTATTTATTTATTTTTAAAATTACTAAAAGAGTAATTTTTTCTCATCACTAAACTTATTAACTATTGATCTCTTATATTCATATTTCCTTACTATTGATATTAAACTTTCATTTCTGATTTATATATAAAATAATTTAAATTTCTCCTGTAATATGTGAATCTTGTTCGATATATTGATTCAATAAAAATAATATATTTTTTTGTACACCATTAACTGTGCACTCATGCAACATGTTTGATTATGTCAAAGCATTATTAGTTACTAATGATTTATTTTTTAAATACAATATTTTAGAATTGGCTTTTATTTCTTTATGAAAATTTATAAATATATTTCTCAGCATCATTGAATATATTTCGTATTATTAGTGAAAATTTCATGGAACTAGTAAATCTAAATTAATAATAAAAGGCTGTTAACAACATGTATATTTCCAATACTACAAAGACAAATAGCATCACTTGCAAAACGACATTCATCTATATTTCCAATAAAATCAAGACAATTAGCATAACTTGCAAAACGACATTGACCTATATTTCCAACAATACTAAGGCAACTAACATCATTTGCAAAACGACATTCACATATATTTCAAATAATACCAAGACAATTAGCATCACTTGCAAAACGACATTAACCTATATTTCCAATATTACCAAGACAACTAATATCACTTGATAAACGACATTCGCCTATATTTTCAATAATTCCAAGGCAACTAGCATCACTTGCAAAACGACATTCACCTATATTTCCAATATTACCAAGACAACTAATATCACTTGATAAACGACATTCATTTATATTTCCAATACTACCAAGGCAACTAACATCACTTGCAAAACGACATTCACCTATATTTCCAATAATACTAAGGCAATTAGCATCACTTGCAAAACGACATTCATTTATATTTCCAATACTACCAAGGCAACTAACATCACTTGCAAAACGACATTCACTTATATTTCCAATACTACCAATGCAACTTGCATCACTTGCAAAACGACAGGGACCTATATTTCCCATATTACCAAGGCAACTAATAATACGTCAAGGACAAACTTAGTGAAGGTAACTGCATTCCTGCTCTTTAAACAAAGTAAATGATTGATAATAATAATTTGAATATTATTAATTTATTTAGCATTTATTAAATGTTTTCTTTAATTTGTTTGAAATTATTTAATATCTCGATATGAAATAAAAATTAATTTCTAGAATTTAATTAGTAATTTAATCCACATAAAAATTAATAAATGATTATTAATTATTGGTGTCCGAGGAGATACACCAGATAGTATTTCATCATGAATGCAACTCTTTGATTTATTTCGATCTTTGTTAGCCCTCGAAGTACATTTTTCTGTGAAAAAGGCCCAAATTGTAAAACCCCTCAAGCCACTTATCTGCCTAAATTTTTATTATAACTTACATCAGCTTGGTGTTCTGAACAAAATGAGATTAAAAAATTTAGAAAATGATTTTCAAATAGGGTAACTTTCAGAGTAAGATTATTTTTTTCAAAAGCATTTATTTTTGTTGTGCAGCAGGAATGTGATCACCCAAACCAGGACTAGCGTTGTCTCCAAGAGTTATTTTTAGTTTTAGAAGTGATGAAATTATAGTTGCTTTTCGCAGGAAGCGTATTGGAGTGACGCTTTGATTGAAGTGTATTAGCTTGGGCAAAATAGCTTAAAACTCACCAAATGCACTAACAATTAAAAAAATAGCAACAGTTTTAAACATGTTAAATTTTAGATGATGTGGTTTTAGAAATTATCTTTTTAACTACAATCGTAATAATTACATGATGTTTATAAAGGATAAATTTAGAGAGGTTTTGGTTTTTTTAGAGATAAATACTGTATCTTAATGACAATTATACCTTATTAAAGAAAACCTTCCTAGTCTATGATTTCTGGAATCAATTGAAAATATTTTTTTTAATTGTTGATGCATTTGGTGAGTTATTTAACTAATACTTTTAGATAAATATGATTCAAAACTATTTAAATTATTTGTTCTAGTCCTAATCGATTTTGTTATATGTGATATTCCATTATAGCATAAGGGTAAAGCAACAAGTCCATTTCCTCAAAAACAATAAGATTTAAATTAGATAGAAATATGTTTTATCCTCTGACTAAACTTCACTGCACCAAATAAATCCATACAATTTAAAATTAATACTTAATATACAATTTTTTAATGTAATAGTTTCATAAAATTTATATTATTTTAATATTTTATTTTGTAATTAATTAGAAAAAAAGATAGAGAATGTTATTCATTTCTATATTAATTTTGTAAGAAACTATTGGCTGAGTTAATTGCTTAGATTCTCACCTTATTGTTGCGAAAGGTCTCTGGTTCGATCCTATCTAGTGATGTATATTTATTTAGACTTTTTTCAACTAATATCGCTCTCAGTTGTTCTCACTTCACTGCTAGCAATGAGCCGTCACTTAAGTGAAATAAAGTGCATTGGACACTATGACGCATTAGCATTCGAAAAATACACCCACACCGAAAGTTACAAAAGGTGTTCATGAAAATGAATGAATGAATTATTTTGTAATTAATTAAAAAAAGGATAGAAAATGCAAAATGATACTTTCTCTGGTTAAGTAATTTTGAATTTTTTTCTTTTATTATTTTTTCAAATAATATAATTATTATTAAAATAAAAATCTTAAATTCTAAACAAAAGAATAATGAATAATCAATTTCTGGTGAATTAACATATCTATTATTAGTACAATATATTTGTATAGGCATTAAATAAACGGCATCAACTACAAATAATAAATGATTAATTAATATATTCATTGCTGGTTTTATTTTAAATTTAAATTAACCAAATATTTATTTTAAATAATTCACAGGTTTAATATTGTATTAATTCAATATCAATCAACCATTCAAATGTACACTTCATTTATTTATTTAGTAATTAATGCAAAACTTAAATATTTTTAAAATAATAAATGATGTAATAGAGTTTCTTTCCAGATAGAATCGTCAAATATTTAATAGCTAAACTGTCTTGTTAATATTTTACAATTAAATTTAAAACATTTCATAAATTATGTTTTGTAGATTTATTAATTGCCAAATGTTACTAATTAAACATGTTCAATAGTAATTTTAATCAAGATGTAATTGTCCACAAAGAGTAAATTATATTTTATCATGTGAATAAAATTTTAATGTAAAGTTATTTGGGTATTTTTTTGAAATAAATTATTATTTTGATATTTTATATGTCATGTAATTAATTAGAAAAGAAGTTAGAAAATGTTGTTCATTCCTATACCAATTTTTCATGAAATTAAAATAAAATTCAAAAGAAAACTATCACTGGTTAAGTATTTTATTTTTAACTCCGCTTTCGAAGAAAAACGGAGTATATAGATTCGTTTCCGCTCCTCCTCCTCCTCCACCGCCGCCCCGCCCTAACTACCACCCACCCACATTTTAGCTAGTAATGAGGATATGATTACCGCCGCCTCGCCCTACCTACCACCCACCCACATCTCAGCTAGTAATGAGGATATGATTACCGCCGCCCCGCCCTACCTACCACCC
>JAQFXN010000290.1:0-24699 GCA_034693365.1 Liacarus xylariae | reverse complement strand
ATTTGTATTGCACTAGAAGGACGTTCTATTAGCTGTATCGTTTTGATATACGATTATTTAAAACTATTTAAACTGTTAGAATTTTCAAAGAAACAAGGTACAATTTTTTAGAATTTTAATAATGAAAATGAAACAATTAATTATGATCAAGTTGAAGTAAGATATATAATTTTTGAAAGAATCTGCCCTACAACATTTTTATATTATCCAAATTTTATTTATGTTGTCCAATTTTTTGGGTTAAAATTTAAATAAAATTATTGAACTATAGTAAGTATTACTTTGAAAATCGAGAGTAATGATTCTAAAATTATTAAAAGTCTCAGGATTATTATTTAAAAAGCCAAAAAAATGAATATTAATTTTGCTCAACATATGAACATTATAAAAAGTCTTTATAGGAAGGCCATATTCAAATTTCCAAAACCTTATAAACAATTTACAATTTATTTCTGCACACATAGTATGCAACATCTTAGTTTATTGGCTTAATGTTTTATATTTGACTAATCTGTAAACGACAACTAAATAATAGTTTGAAATAATAACTGAGTCATTCATAGAAACTCTTTATAACAAAATTCTTTAATCAAATTATTCGATGTAGTGATTCAGATTTAGGTCATTGATAGTCAAATACAATATCATAAAGCTAATGCACTAAAAGATAGTCTAGTATCTGTTCAGAAATAATTTTTAACCAGTTTATGTGTTTTATTAAAACCTTTTGATAATAGAATCTTTTAAAATAGACATATACAGTTAAACATTGAGTCAATAGAGTACATGACCGTTGGTATAAACCTGAAAAATTTAGTAAATTTGTTGATACGATCGATAGTTGACAGCATTGAATAAAGCAAAAACTCAATATTGACATATCCCATTTACTCATAACTGGGATTAGTCAAAACTTGCACATATTAAATGATCTCAAAAAATACAATAAGTTTTGAGCAGGATCTGTCTATTCTAACAAGTTCAAGGGATAGCTAGCCACTTAATATTTTTAAAATGAACAATGCCAATCTGCAATAAAAATATTATTCGAAAGGGGTATTATGGATAAAGGGAATTTTGGAGTTTGATCAATCTTATTTCATAAAGGATATAAATGGTACAAATTCTTGATTTTCACATTATCTCGAAAATAATTGAATATTCAAATTTGAAAATCTTACCACTAGTTTTAACATGTAACATTTAGTCTAGATTCATGGCTGAAGTGTTTAAATTTGTTAGTTAATTTTATCTCGAATTTTCATATTAGTGGAAAGTGCATATACGTATACATACGAGCAGATATACGTTAGGAACAAGGTAAACAAATTTATAAATTTACCAAAATATTTCGTGAACTAAAAGCCAAACTTAACTTAAAAACATCCTTACCATATATGTAGCCCATAAAATAATTTTCAGATTTTTTTTGATCTAGGGGCGGGGGTTAAATTGATTTTTGAAAATGTGACTTTTTGCTAATTTTACCAGTAAATGAAATTTTTAAAAATTCATATCTCGAAAACCATAAGAGATAAAAATATAGTTCCAAGTGGAATATTGTGTCATTTTATACCCTCTATACAATGAGATTGATCAAACTCGAAAATTCCAAAAGTCCCCTTATCCATAATACCCCTTTATTTACAGAAAATAAGTAGAATTGATGTTCTTTTCCCAGCAAAGCTCAAATTTTCAGCCGAGCTTTTAAAGTCTATTTGCCTGAAAAAAATATAATTTAACAACAATTAAAGGATTATTGTATGAAAATTGTATTTTTAGTGAAGTCTAATCCAAAACGAATGACTCACGTGTTTAAGCATTTACTTTAATTTTATTTATAGAACAGATTCAAAGAAAATAAAAGTCAAGTCTATTTGAATTCAATCTACTTTTTCCCAACACTTAAAAGATGCTCTTTAAGAATGTTGTGAGAAGTATATGAGTGATAGAATGCAATTATATTTTTGGATTCTGAGCTCTGGGTGTGGTTTGACTTAAGTTTTGAATTTTATTTTTTGAATATTTTGTCCGAAAAAATTGTTGTCAACTGTTGTTATGGGGAATAAAGTGTCCACTTGTGCTACAAAATCAACAAATGATGGGAATAGAGAGGAAACAAATAAGGAATTAAAAGTACGGCTTATGAAAGAAGACGACATCATTTTGAAAGTTAATTCTGGAAATAGAGAATTGCAAAACAATTATATGAAATCTCAGCCCTATTGGAGAGAATCAATACATTCGGTCACAAATACGCTTAAATCGGTTAAAGAATTTTCAAGTGTAAGAATTTGTCTCATTATTAATCAATTCAATGCTAATGACTTAATCTTAATTTGAAAAAATATTGACAATTTTGTGAATAAAAACTATGTAGAAAAAATCAAGTCGACATAATTTATCAAAAATTTATCATAATTTATGATTTTATTTAAAAAAAGTAGAAATTGAAAGAAAAATCTTAAAATTAGCACAAATTTTTTGGTAATAAAATTTTAAATAGTTCTTAACATATAATTCCAATAATGTTTTAGAAAATACCGTAATTTTCAGTTCTAATTTATGCTAAACGTCTCGTTTAGTTTTGATTTTTATTAACAAATAGTTTTCCGCTTCATAGAGACAATTTAGAAGTTGATCTTAGTTTTAATGAAGTATTTTTAATTAGTTTATCAAATCTTCACTTTTGACCTGACATTAAAAAATCAAAAGCATAGATAGAAATAAAAAATCATTATTATATAATAAATTATATTAAACGACATTAAAGTTTATAGAAAATGCCTTTAAATTCACTTATTATTAATAAAGCAGTTATTATCAAGTAATAAATCTAATTTTCTATGAAAATTTCCAAATATTTAATGATTTTTTATTGAAAATATTTAAAGATTGTCACAAAATATTAATATCAAAGAACAGTTTCATTAGTCATTTAGTCATTTATTAACAAGTGTTGTGTCGATTTGAATTTGTAAAATACAGTTAATATAATAATATATCATATTTAGAGATAATGATCTTTAATATTTGAGAAAAACTCCTTTTTTAGATAAAATTAATATTAAATGTTAAATATTTTTTTGTGATGGAATTTTTTGTGATGTGAACCGAAAGAAAGACTCATTAATTAATCAATGCAAAAATTAATAAGAATTGCTTTTAATTCCTGTTTCCCTTTATTTAATTGAATTATTACAGGAATTGAATGTAAAATAATACCCAAACAAAAAATCTATAAATATTAAATACAAAAATATAATACAATTAAATTAATTAATTATTAAATATATAAATATCTTCAATGTTATCTTATATATAAGGCTGGGTTTCAAGAAATAAACAGAGATTGTGTGGTTGTGCTCTAGTATGACATATCGGGGACACAACTAACCCAAAACAATTTGATTTACGGATTTTATTTCAACTATTGTCTGTTCGGTTCTATTTTCTAATATTTAAAAAATACAAATTCTTTACATAAGAATTGTAGAGAATTTACTTTCATATTTAATATGAGTTTAGATAAATCGCTTAATATTTCTTTAGATAAATAATTGTTTGCAATTAATTTAAAGAAAAAAATTAAATATTAGTTCCAGATATTTTTTTATCTATCATTTTTTTGTAATCTATTTCAGAATCGCATAAAAATTTATTTAAGAATTATTCACAATATTTCTTTAATATATAGAAAATCCAGTTTTTTTTCTATTATAGTTCATATAATTAGTTATTCAAGATATAGAAGTATTCATTACATTATGTAATTTAATAGAAGGTATAATATTAATCCTATATTTGATTATATTCTTATATTCCCTGTGATTACCTTCTAATTCATATTAAAAATTCTAAGCAAACAAATACACAATATTTGCATATTTTTAAAATTTAAACCGAATTATAATTAAAGTGAAATATTGTTTTAATTATAATAAATTAGGAAAAACTTCCGATTAATATAATTATAATTAACTCTTTTCTTTAGTATTTTATTTATGAAAAAATATCAAAATCTATTTTAAGCCCATAAATGTGTAATATATTAGAATTTAAGAAAATTGAAAATTAGATCAGAATATGCCTCAAAATTATTTGCTTTTAATTTAAATATTAAATGTGATATAAATAAATAAAATATTCTCACATTTATTAATATTTTTTGGTAAATACTATTAATTATTAATATTTAATATTAAAATATTAATAAATTCACAGAAGAAAAAGTTATTTAAAGCATTGAATTTTGTTAATCAACTCAACATCTCTACAAGTTTTATGATATGTTACTAACTATTATACAACACATTATGTCATATCTTATATTAAATGTCTTTTTTGAGTTATTGAACAAATATCAGGTAAAAGGAAAAAATCAAAATTTTTTTATTTGCTTTTACTTAAAATATTAAAGAGAAGATTAAAATTAAGATTAGAGTAAAAAAAGTTTCCTAAAAAAGCATACATTTATTTCTTAATATTGTTTAGTTTTACTGCAATTTTACTGTAGAATTCAATAACAATATTAAGAAATTTAATGAAAACTAATGTTAGAATATTTTTGTGTTTGTTATTCAGAATAACTTATTCTGTAGTTTTATAAAAGTTTTTAATTGAAAGACAAGAGTTGTATTGATGACTGATGTCAAGGCAAACAAGTCCTTCAATGTTAAGCTATAAACCATATGAACATTGCTATTGGCTCTCAAACAAATTGTCTTCTCATTACAAACGATAAATGAAATCATTTAACTTATATTATGTTTACAATAATTGAATTTATTCAAAGACGAAAAGAAAAATAAAAATTATCAAAAAAAGTTTTAAACTAAGAATTGGGAGTAAAATATATTTAATTTTAGTAGTGTTTCAATCAATAACTTTATACGAAACCTCTTTTTTGAGAAAATTGGTTAAATATATGTATTTGTGAAGTGTTTTTTAGGAAATAAGTGGCAAAAAAAGTTCGTCAAAACAGATAAATCAAATCGATTTTGGCCTCAACTCCAACTCCAAAAAAAAACTTGTTATTGAGAGATAAACCCCTGTATTAATAACAATGATCTAACTCTTCAACTGTTGAAGAAAACTGAAAATCGCCTTATTTTTACATTTTATAACTACTTCTATAACTAAATGATTGAATCTTTGGCTACAAAACGAACAATTAATCACAAAATTGTAAGCGATTTTAAGGTTTAGACCACATCTGAAGTTTTGAACCATTGATGACATGTGCAAAGCATAAGCGCATCTCTCTCTCTCCATCTGCAGCAGCAGTGACTGTAGGGTCCAGTGCTTGTGTGTCAGTCCTCCACCCATTTTCCCAAATAACTAGCGTTACTTCAATTGTAATCTTATTTCTCTTTAAATGTGTTTATTTTGTTGTTTTGAACACAACTCTAATCATAAAAATAAAACACAAACTGTTGTCCAAAACAATCATTGAAAGAGAAATCTTAGTTAAAAAATAGAAACTTTTTATTTATTTTATATGTAATCTAATCTCTAAAACAGTTTAATTATACAAATTATATACCTTTTAATTACTAATTGACTCAAAAGAGTTCCGAAATATATTTGATTTTTACGATTACTTTTGAAACGGAATTGTAATTTCATTAATATCTGTATTAATATAGAAAAATAAGAGAATTACGAATAATTGTTGACATAGTTATTGAGTGAGGTATACATTAATTTATAGCTATTCTCAATACTCAATACTCTATTGCCACTATTTTTTTAATATGACTTAATGTTTGCGTTCAAACCTTTAATAGCATTTTATGACATAATTATAGTTAATATTGTTTCCCATCAGACGATTGGACGTCTAAGCGGTCGATACGAATGTATAACTAAATTGTGAGACATTTTAAATGTTTAGACAACTTCTGTGACATTGGATTTGTGGCTTAACTAATGACAAAATATTGTTAACTAATCGATAAACTAATCCGTTTAATACAAGACATAATGCCTGAACCGGTCATATATAAGGTATACTAATCTTAATTTTTTTGAACTAAATTTTAATTAATTTATTCAGTAATACATTATGTATTGTAAAGTTCGCTATATTTCTGACATAAAATATAAACTCTATTCGTATAACTACTGTAACACAAGAATCTAATTAATTAAGCATGTTGATTTCAAATACACCCAATCAATGTTATCACTTCTATATCGACAATTGATTTAATAGCAATTTTATCGCTTTATATGAGAGTATAATTCAATAATAAACGCCTGAATAATACATTATTTTCAATCGAAATCAAATAATTTTTTAAAATAAATATTTATATTAAAACACTTAATATACCTAAAAATGTACAGATTGTAAACACAGCACAGAATGGTATTGCAGTGTAATGTCAAATAACATGTGCAATTAATTAATGAAATCTACTGTTTTCTATTGATAAGAATATTGGCAAAAGGTTTTTACTAAAAATATATAGTTTTAGTTATAATTTTATATTAGGTTTTTATAAAACATTCACTTTTATAACATATAATATATTGCATTCAAATTAGTTATTCATTGAAATTTTGTTATTTTGTTTAATTTTTTTTTCTTGTCTTAAACTCTTATTTTCAAAATATTTATTAATCTCTAAACAAGTTTTTTCCTCATTTGAATTCTTGGATTTTTATTACACTATAACTAAATTCTTATATAATTTTTCTTTAATGTCGAGTTTGTCTAAAATTCCACATTTAATTGTGTTTTTGAATTAATTAATTAATTATTGCCAAAGAATATTCTAAACTTCTTTATTAACTACTGGTACTTTTTTAACTGAATTGTCACTTTTGACTGACAATCAAAAGCGAGAGTGTTTAGTGACTATAATGAACACACATTACTATTACCGTAAAGTAAATAAATAAAAAACTATTTAATAATAAATAAATCTAATAAATATATTTTACTTCACTGTTATTCAGCAAATATTTGTTAACATTATTGCTGTTTATGTTAAGACATATATATTTTTATTCTAGTGTTTAAGTCATTAGGAATTTTATATTTGTTTAAAGCAATTATTTATTTTAACAGTTGGGAGAGAAGAAGTCCGGAATCAATATATCGGGAAAAGTACAGGACTTTCATGAATTGAGAGACCAGTGTTTAAGAGATGGAGTCCTCTTCGAAGACGACTCGTTTCCCGCAAACGATTCTTCGTTTTATATGTCCTCCGGAAAGGGTAGACGAGCTTTCGAATGGGTTAGGCCTTCGAAACTTGTGCCCAATCCTCAGTTCATAAGTGACGGTTCGTTTAAATGCTTTAGTTTATGACATTTAGATGTATTTGTATTTAATATTTATTTATTTTCTCCAAATTCTGTCAATTGTTTAGGCGCTCAACGATTCGATGTAATGCAAGGAGAACTGGGCAACTGTTGGCTATTGGCCGGTCTGTTCGCTATATTTGTTAACAATTTATTTTTCAAAACATTTACTTTATTTTATATTTGATTATACTATTCAGCCGTCGCTAATCTGACACTAAACCCAAAGCTGTTCCATCGAGTTGTGCCACACGACCAGACATTTGATGCACCAGAATATGCAGGTCTGACCCCTTTAACTACTTTATTGTTTAAGTTTAGAGTTCAGTTGGGGATTTATATATCTATGCCTTTCAGGTATATTCCACTTCCGTTTTTGGCAATACGGGCGTTGGATTGATGTCGTGGTCGACGACAGACTGCCCACTATTAACGGCACTTTAATGCTTATGCACTCCAAAGATAAAAATGAATTCTGGAGTGCATTACTCGAAAAGGCTTACGCGAAGTAAAGATAATTAATTAAAATTATTTTTCATTAATTCTGAAATAGTTTTAAGAATTTTTTGTTTTGTTTTGTTTAATACTGTCTAACAATTTGTTTCAGTTTTCCTTTCGGTTATATTATATATATTTTTATTTTTATTTTCTTTTTCCTTTTTTTATTATTTTTATTCTTCAAAACACTTTTATATTAATTTACAAAAAGGTTTAGTCAATGAATGAACATTTGGAGTGAATTAATGAATATTCAGTTCATATTTTGCATTAATTAATCCAAACAACAAAACAAAAATTAAGTTCACTTTTAAAATAAATATTTTGGTTTTGGTTTTTAATTTATTTTTTTCATTTTTTTTTTGTTTTTTTAATAATTAGAATTCGAATATCAAAATGATTTTGATTAAGCAATTAATCTATTTTTCCAAACATAGACTTCATGGCTCTTATGAGGCACTGAAAGGCGGGACAACCAGTGAAGCGATGGAAGACTTTACGGGTTTTTCACTGAATTTTTTTCTCTCAACTTTGAATTCAATTTTTAAACTAAAAACTGAATGCAATTTACAGGTGGTTTGACTGAAAGCTTTGATCTCCAATCGAACGAATGTCCGCCCAATTTGTTGCAGATTATGCTTAAGGCATGCGATCGCTCCTCATTCCTGGGCTGTAGTATTGAAGCCCTGGACTCTTCGCAAATGGAAGCAGAAATGTCTAACGGTATTGGACTCCAAGTTTTTAAAAACTTAAATATTTAGAAATTTTTCAAATTATGACTTCAAATAAATAGGTCTTATTAGAGGACACGCCTATTCAGTAACAGCAGTAAAGTTGGTTACATTGAGTACACATCGAGTTCAAGGAAAGATGCCTTTGATTAGAGTGAGAAATCCATGGGGTAATGAAGCCGAATGGAGGGGTGCCTGGAGTGACAAGTGGGTAATCGCAACCAATCGATTCCCTTTAGATCTAATTTTGTAATATTTGTGAGAAACAGATCGCGCGAATGGACTGTAGTTCCCGATCGCGAGAAACAACAGTTAGGCCTGACTTTTGACGCGGACGGGGAGTTCTGGATGTCGTTCACAGATTTTAAAAACAATTACACACGACTTGAGATCTGCAATATATCTCCCGATTCTCTGGACGACGGTTTGCATAGATTTTTATTTAAATTTATGTTTCAATACTTTATCATAAATTGTATATCAATTGCAGACACGAAGCGTCGGTGGGAAGTCTCGTATTTTGAGGGCTCTTGGATTAAAGGCGTGAGTCCTATACATACATAAACTTTTTTGAATTGTTTAAACTATAGATGATTTCCTACAATAGATAAGCGCCGGCGGCTGTAGAAACCATTTGCCAACATTTCACCTGAACCCCCAATACCTGATCACTTTGGTCGATCACGACGAAGACGATGATGAAGACCAATGTATGTGTGCCTACAAAATCAATTTCTTTAACATATAGTATAAATGATATATTTGTTACTCTAACTGTCAATGCATTCAAAGGCACGTGTGTTGTGGCTCTGATGCAGAAAAATCATCGCTTGAAGAGAAAGATGGGTTTAGACAGCCTTACAATTGGTTTTGCTATTTATGAAGTAAAAGATGGCCACAATGTGACAGACGGGGGCTTCAGATTTGAGTCAAAGTATGATTTCTATCGACATTCTCACAGATTTATTGTTATATAATATTCTAAAACATTTGAACTGTTAATAGATTTGGAGAACATCGCCAACAATTACTCGGAACCGAATACTTCAAATACAATCAGTCCGTCGCCCGTTCCCCCACTTTTATCAATTTGAGAGAAGTTAACGGAAGATTCAAACTAAAGCCGGGTTTGAAATTTTTCCCTATTTTTCTGCTTATATTTTATTTCAGCACTAATTTTAGATTTGTTTTGAATATTTAGGCAAATACTGTATAATCCCCTCCACCTTTGATCCGGGAGAAGAGGGAGAGTTCTTAATTAGATTTTTCACTGAAAAACCGCCTCAAAGTGTGACAGAAAATGATGAGGAAATTGGTTTAGTGCCGGAGGACTCGGGCAAAGCTAATGGCGTACGTATTGGTCTGATTTATGCTATTGTTATTGAATTGTTTTATTTCATTCATTATTTCATTGTATTATTTAAATTATGGAATGCATTCAATAAGTATTTGATGTGTTTTAACCCCAAAAAAACATGGATTTGGTTTTAATTATAAAACAAATAGGTTTCCGATAATTTGGTCGGAGATAATGACATCAAACAGTCGGAACCAAAAGCTGTGGAACCGACTGATAATAGAGTCACTCAAAGTGACAATAACGGCGATGCGATCGCATCTATTCTGTCAATTATTAATATGCTTACGACCTGTTGGACTCTTTTCCATAATCCACAAGTGGTTCGTTTAGTTTTGATTCTGTTTTAATTTGTTTCTCACTTCTCACTAATGGTTTGCATTTAAAAATTCTTATAATTTAATTATTAATTTTGGTTTAATTGCATGAATCAAATGACTGAATTCACTATTAATTGCATCCAATTCTTCGAATGATATTTCTTGTCTTGTCTTCTGTTCTTCATTTCATTGAATGACAAGTTTCGGTATTAACTGTTGTAATTGGCGTTTGAATACTGTGACTAATAATTTATTAATAGATAATATATTAATCACTCCATAACTATCACTACAATAAATAATTACTTCAATTCAAAGCAATAAATTAAATTGAATTTTGATTTAATTCTTTTGATTAATTTCTTCCCAAAAGAGGGAAAATGTAGCACAAAATCAAGCGAAACAGACCGAGTCGTCCATCAATTCTTTCTTCGCAAAACTGGCCGGTATTTATAAATTCTGTTCTAATAATAATAGATTATAAATGTTCTAGGAATTGCTTAAATTTATGAATTATTGTCGCATAAATCATACCTTTGTATAAAATAGGGTGATTTCTCATATTGAAATATTTTTAAATTTAAATAAGACATAAGATATGATAAATTTAAAATTTTGACAGTACTGTTAGCTTAGGTTACCTTTGCTTTTGTCAGAATTTATTGACAATTTATTGTGCATAGAGTTTATTGTAAAAACGCCTTATTTACACCATGTTCAATTAATCAATCTTCGCAAAGATTTTAATCTTGCTAAATAATTAAAATGACCGATTAATTGAATGAATGAATATGAATAGTTTATATTCCGAATGACCAAGGTCTGTCATAACTATAACATTAAAACCCAGCTCTTTCAACGTTATGTTAATTTTATAATTCTTATGAAATATATCCAATTTAACAATTCTATCGTAGAATTCTATGTATACTAAAAATTACATCCAATCATATTAATCAAAGTTACATGCATTGCTACTTATCTTAACATGTTTCGGATAAATTTGTGCCATTTGTAGATAAAATTAATTGTTAAGATTTATCTAAATTTATTAATTTTTAGATTCAAAGTAGCATGATGATTATCAATTAGTATTATTATATCAGTATTTTATATCACAAAATAAATTTAATTATACAGTTGTTTATCTTAAAATAGTTAACTAGTTAAAATCTTTATCGTGTTATAAAAAAAAATTATGGGAATTTCAAATTTTAGCATTTATTTAGAAAGATGATTGAAAACATAGAATGAAATAAACTTGTGGACCATTTGTCCATTGAATTTAGTATATTCTCTAATTTAATAAGTTTTCCATTGATTTCGTCTCATTCCTCTCACTTGTCATTTCTCTCACTTGTCTTATAAATTAAAGTCAGACACGCGATAGAATAGAATATTAAGTTTTATTCTCATATCATAATCCGAGTTTTAAACCACTCATTCCTCCCATTCCTATAGTAATCAATTTATTTCATTTATAAATAAAATATTTATAATGAAATTATTTATCTAATAATAGGAGAGGACATGGAAGTGGATGCGGTAGAGTTGCAGCTTATAATGAATCACGCATTGAAGAAAGGTATAAATTGTTTATATCATTTCCAAATTGTTGTAACACTTAATCATTAGTCAACTCTCATTGCCATCATTTGCACTAACCGTTCATTTTATGTGTTTTCTTCCATTATTGACAAAACTAAGACTTTTCGGGTGAGTCTTGAGTCTCGTTAATGACATTTAACTTTAAATCTATAATTAAAGTGTGTTTTCTCTTCATTTTGATTGTCTCTTCGCTTATCATTTATTCTTTTAGTAAACCTTTTGCTGTGAATTTTGCTCTGATTTATGATTTACTCTTCGCTGTAATAAATTTCAAAAAGTTTTTGTTTTGTTTTACTTTTGTTTTATTTTTGTGAAACGAGTTAATGATAATTTTATGATTAGAGACTCTCTTATGACTTCTGAACAAATTATTCAAATATCTGAAATCAATCAAAAAGTTAGTCTCGAGTCTAGTCTTCTAAGACAAGTCCAGCGCTATAAAAGTCAATAAAAACAAGAGAATATTCTTTTAGAATATAAGATATAATTTTTTCCCATAAATCTTATCACTAAAGATAGAGATAATAAATAGTAAAGCGATTTATTTTTACATCCAATTTGTCTTAATATGAATGTCTGAACAGAAAATAGAATAGAATACAAGAAAAATAAGAAATTTATGTTTAATTGTTCACTATTTGTGCTCTCATTTCACATATTCTTGAATCGAAACAATCAATGCATTATTGAGACAATCATTTGATTCTTGTTTTCAATACTTTATTTGATTAAATTTTTTTCTGTTTCCCAAAAAAGAATTCAAATTCGATGGCTTTTCATTAGAGTCGTGTCGATCGATGATTGCGATGAGAGATGAGGACAAAACGGGTGAGTTATTTGTGTCTCAATTGGGACTACTATTTGAAATTCAGATTTATTTATTTATTTCTCTCGTTGTGTGTCATTCATTGTCACATATCATATATCAAATACCAAATACCAAAAGGCAAACTCAATTTCGATGAGTTCACACAACTTTGGCGAAACATCCGTCAGTGGTGTACAGTATTCAAAAAACACGACACCGACTCCTCCAATACCATCAGTGCATCCGAATTGAGGACAGCTTTCTATGAGATCGGACTCAATGTCAACCGACAAATACTGCAACTATTGATACACAGATATGGTATCATAAGCTCAGGGAATAAAAAAGAAAAGAATTCTGAAAAGGCCATGAATTTTGACGATTTTATTCATTCTTCAATGAAATTAAAGCATTCAATTGATATATGGAAAGCAAAGTCATGTCCCGCACAGATTTCAAACCCTGGCAATGCTCTACCATTCGGCAGCAGTAGATATACATCCAGTTCACAGAACAGTCCCTCTTTCTCTCTCGAAGAAGTAAGTTATCTATCATTTATCCAAATATTTAACATAAAAATACACATAAATTATAGTCACAAAAGTGAATATTTGCTATTATTTTATTCTATGGTTTGCTTTAATGACCACAAAAAAAATCCAAAGAAAAAACTTTTATTTAATAATTAATTGAATGTTGATTTTTATGATTGATATTCTCGATTGTAATTTAAACCACCATTTCATAACATAATAATGAATATTCTCTTTTTTTCAAAAAAATTAATAACCAGAGCTCTGAACTTACGTGAATTGATTATTCAGGAAAAAATTAATCTTTATTTTAAAAATTGTTTTAAAAAGTCGATGGATTTGAGATTTATTTTATAAGATTTAGGCCATAAGTCACAGTTTGATCTTAAGCCTTAATTATTTTTAAAAATGCTAAAACCTTTTGAAATTCCATCAAAATATTGAATATTCTATAAATATTTATATATAGGAATTGAGATTAAGTCGTTGGGAAAAAAATGCGAATATCTTTTCAAAAAAAGTATTACAAAATTACTAATGTTTTTATAGTTATTGATGAAAGGACCTTTATGATTTTCGGATAGGATAGTCAAGGGCCTAAATAGCCTAAACCCCTGATTTTGAGATTGAAAAATAAAAAAAAATTACTCAATTACTAAATTATAATATAACTCACGATATGAGTTGATTTAATCGTGTTATCATTAAAATATGTGCGATGTGTCTAAAATAACAAGCAGATTCAATAAATTATTCTAAGTCATCATTGTAACTGGGTTATGCAAACAGGGTAAATTTGTTATACTTGCATTTTCACTTAATTTGCCAGGATAGTAAACAGTTGAAGAGAATAATGTTAACATGTTATAATTTAGGACTACTGTACAGAAAATTTGTTAGAATCACAAACAAGCAATTTATCATTTGTGCGATGACAAGGGTTAGAACAAAATGTAACCTCTGATTAACGACAGTTATCACGAAAATTCAGAGCTCTGAACAAAAATGATTGAATTCACTTCTTTTATTACAGTTCGTCGAAAGAATAATATATTGTTAATTTCGATATTTCGAAACAATTTCTACATAAGAGTAATGCTTCCGAAGTTAGTCTAAAACTAATAAGTTTTTACTGCCTTTTACTATACATTCGGCCGATTTATTATTGCCTTCAAAAAAAGTTTATTTTGCGTTAAACTTTGCACTCATCTCAAGAATTTTATATTTTTTTGATTATTCAACTCTTTTCTCAACTCTACTTAAAAGCTAATCTTCAATACTAAATGCGAACGAATTTGTGGTAAAAAATACATATATTTTATGAATTTTACTCAATATATAAAATACTTTTAATCGATTTGTTGGACTCAGCAATAGCTCAGTCAGTCTTAAATATAATTTTAATAAAAAAATAGCTTTATTCAAATATTTATATTTCTGTTTGAATAATCAATTTTTAAATATAACTTATGAAAAAAAATCAGGGATGACCAAGATGATAAAATAGAGGCACAAATATTGACCTAAAATTCTTAAATGAGAAGAATAATGTGTTGGCCAAAGATGGCTTATTTGAAATTCACTAAATACCACCGGTATTTAGAATAAATTATAATTACTGTATATTTAGTCGTAAAACACCAAAAATGAAGCAGCTTTAGTTTTTGAGTTCAATTGTTCCTGTCCAAAAGTCAACTGTGTATATTTAGAATACATGTGTGATTGTCTAATATATGTCCATCTACTTGACCATCCCTGATAACCTGATAAAACAATAATTGTATTTTTAGAATTACTTCATATTTGTAATCTATTATGTTTAAAAATATATTCGCTTTGATTGTGATTTTTGTTAAAAATAAAATATTACCTCAAATTATTTTGAAATTCAAATTTCAATTATTTTCCTCAATTTTTTCCAATACAAACATTTACATTAAGGTCTAAGCGATAAAATAATTGATTGTAAACACAAATTTTTAGTTATAGAAAGTTTTATTTTTTTCATAATTATAGAAAAACATTTGATATGAATTCAAAGATTAGATTATAAAATAAATAAAGGAATTCATAATTTTTAATTAGTTTATAAAAATGAGAATCATTTGAAAAAATAGTTAAATTAAATATAATTCGTTTGGAGAATAACTAATTATTTTACTGTTGTTTTACTTATTTGATTAATGAATACCCGATTTTGGTATATAAGAAATTTTTATACAATTTTTGAAATATAATAAATAATTTTTTTTTTGTTTAAAAGTTATTTAAAACTTAAATTACATTAAACTAAATGCGAATGAATTATAGCAACAGAAAAATGATAAAACAATGAGAACTGAGATAATGGTCTTAATGTAGTTATGTTATGATCTGGAGATGCGGTGATTATTAGAGTAAATGATTCATATCTCATATCCAGGCGTTTATGACATTAGGAGGCATTACTTATTTCAGATAACAATTTGCTTAAGACTTTACATTTATAATGTAATCTTGAATTCTCTTTTTCGATCTTTCGCTTCTGTTCTTCATTTAATTGAATTTCTTTCATGAGATGCGAGTTTTGTATTCTAAGTTCACTCATAGCCGATGACATATCGATCGACTCTTTGGAATTAGTTATCGATTTCTATATATAAAGTATATATAAAATTAAAAATAAAGAGAAGAAAACTTTTAATAAGGATTTTATGAATAAATGAAAAGAAAAGATTTGTTGGACACATAGAAAGTGACAGTTTATCAGTTGATTAAGTGAGTGTCAAAACAGATGTGCGATTGTAAGAGAGATCCAGAATTATAGCCCACCTTCTCATGAGTGGATCCTTGCCTTAACGTCAAATCTTTATAATCGTTGGAGTAGTGCTTCTCATCTCCTATAACGACAATAAATGTGAACTCAAATAATAAAGTATTGACCCTATTCGCCAGAATCCATTTCGCAAATATCCATTCCGCAACACATTTTTTATCAAATTCGCAAAATATTATATATTTAAAGGAAAACATAATTTATATACACATTTACACACAATAAATTATGAGACTAATTGAAATCCTATCGAATTTATGGATGCAGTCAGTTAGCCATTCACAACAACTGAAAGACTATATTAGATATGTTAATAAAAATATTTACAAATTATGTATTATTAATTTCCTAAGAACTTGAGTATAATTCTAAAGCATATAATATTTGATTGATTTTTTATCTAATTTTTGAATAAAATTAAAAATTTTGAACAATTTTAAAAATCTATAGTTAATCGATTCCAGAGGTAGCCAAGAGGTTTTATTATAAATACCCCCTGACTATTTGCGTCGGAGGCAAATATTGTATTTTCACCATATTCCTGCTGTGCATTTTTCATATTTTGAAAATTTTTTATGCTCCCCTGACCTTAAGAAAAAATTTTCAAAATACCCCTATCTATACCTCCAAACTCTGCTGCCCTTAGCTACGCCTGATCTATCCTATGCATTTTATTGTATAAATTATGTCCTTTTATTATTTTTGGCGATTTGGATATATATTATAATCTTTTGCGAAATGGATTTGGGCGAATAGGAGTTAAACTAAATAATAAAACACACGATTCGTGAGTCAAGTAATAAATTTTTAAACCTTTTTCTCTATTCCAGTCTCTCTTCAATTCCTTTTCAGTAGTGAATCCTTTGTATGCGTTTCGAGACGTGACTTGTAATCCATCCTTAAATCTATCGAAAGCCTCAATTAATTGGTTGTTTAGTCGTTGTATTTGTGTTTCTCTATTTTGGTTGACATCAGAATCATCTGATTCTAACACGAATTCAATTATTGATTTAAAAATTAATGTCGAAAATGAATTTCTTATTTGTTTGAATAAATTCTTTTCAAATTCATTGACAAATCTATAAGAGATTGAAGAATTGATAAACTGATGGATGAATTCAGTGAACAGTTTGTGCAGATATTGCTTCCGGCGATTGCCTTCATTCACATATCTTTCCTCCCATTCCTTTAAAGTTGTATTTAAATTAGAATTAAGTTCTATTTGTTCTTTTAGATTAAGTTCTTTATTATGTAAAGCCTTTTCATAGAATTGTTGGATTTGGAGAACAGTCTTATTGCGATCAATGATAAGTTGATCGGTTCGACCAATTTGTGTACTTAATTGATGTTTGAGTCGATCGATTTCCCTATGAAGAGCCCCATCAGAGACACAATCACTGTTGTCCTGACTCATTGACTCTTCATATTCTCCGTCCAAACCATTATCTGTTGGAATAGAAATATATCGGATATCAGTATTTCTAAAGGCAATGCTTAATGAGCTAAACGCTAGACATATAAGTGTATATATATTGTTATAAAAAAGTATCTAATCCTAAGAGTATTGATTCAGGTGTACCCAAATCCGAGTTAGTTTTTGCTGATAACACCATTCTCTTACTCCTCCCTATTGGCGAACATTCATCGTCTTCTGTCTCATCTGATTATACGAGAAAAACATAAAAATATAGAAAAAGATAAGAGAAATAAATCTTTTGTCTTAATGACTACTTTTTTATATAATACTGAGTATTACCACTGGAAGACGAATCATTTCCTCTTCTCTTTAAGTTAAATGCGACAGATTTGCTGTTACTGTTGTACTCCAGTTCCTCAAAGCTCACTGACTGTATGTAATCTGAAAGCCAAGAGTGACTTCTTCTATGTTTTGTCTGCTTTTTATGAATTTTTGAATTTCTATTTTGGCGATGGAATGAAATTTGTTGTATTTGTTGTTTGAGATTTTCAATTTGTAAAACCAATTCATCGTTTTGGTCCTGTACTTCCTGTGCAACATATTTATTTTATATTTAATTATTTTCCTATCAGAGATGGCCAGAGGTTGGGATCGATTTGTGAAAGCTTACAATCAACTATCATCTTTCACTCCCAGGCTATTATACCCTTTCAGAGATTTGAAATCTAAATATTGAATTATTAATGTAAGCATGAATTTACCCCTTGTCTAAAATTTTGAGATTTAGAATCAAATTCTAGTTTTTTAAAAGTTGTTTTTGCATTTAAATCTATATTTTTATCTAAAATATGGATGACTTTTGAAACCTAAAGCATAATCTCCCCTTCCATTGGCCATTCAGTCATATCCAGACTTTGAATATGAAAATAGACATTTGACTCAATAATATTCTTTTATTGAGTATATCTCACCTTATTTTGTGCTTTTAGTGAATCGATTTCTTCATAGTGTTGTTCCTTAACTAAGCTCTGCATCGATTCTAATTCTGTGAGCTATGAGTGAACATAAAATAGCAAATAATAAATGATATTTTCGCTTAAATTTATACTAATTAGAGATATTCTCGACGACTCTTAACGAATTTGGGGAATAACGTAAACGATTAGACCATTGATATAAAACTAGTATTTTGTAAGAGAATTGCAGAGCACTACACAACTACACAGATATTATTATATATACTGTACTCTTATATTGCTATTTGTATCACAAATATTACGACTAATATCTCTCTCGTCTCTTGTCATTAACAGAGACAACACTTTGCAGCAAATAAATCATATAAATAGGTCGGCATATAAGGGCCCGAAATTCAATTTATATGGTAATATGTGTGCTTCAAAATGATGGAATCAAATGAAAACCAAAACAAAGAATAAACTTAAAATATACTAAAATCTAATAAGTTTTTTGATACAATAAAGTATTTTGTTTATTGATTTTTGC
Source organism: Liacarus xylariae (assembly GCA_034693365.1). Classification (NCBI taxonomy): domain Eukaryota; kingdom Metazoa; phylum Arthropoda; class Arachnida; order Sarcoptiformes; family Liacaridae; genus Liacarus; species Liacarus xylariae. Next base: position 5,795 of record JAQFXN010000290.1, on the reverse strand, counting down.
CAACAGAATAAAAAATAATAATAAAAGTTGAGCTCATTTTATAATTGTTACCCAGAATTCAGTTCTCAAGAGATTATTAAAAAAAGCTCCTCTGCATGACTATCCTGCACAAGTAATGTCTCCGATCATCGTTTGTACAGCAATTTTATACATTGTTATTCTTTACGGCTTTGTTCTGTAGTGATGCTCAGGGATGATAACAACCTTTATGTCACTTCGTATGTTTATTCTATAGCTTAAGAACCAGGAATGTGCAAGATCAAAAGAGTTGAGAGTGGGTCTAAATTTCTGCGAGAGCTTTGGAGTTCCAAAATAGGGTATTGTGTACTCATAGAATTTGATGTAATTTAACAAGTTCGACTATTCTAGAATTACTGGGTCATTTCCTCCTAAATCTCTTATGTTGGGTGCAGGGCCATTTTAGGGGTTAACTTTGTCACAGGAAGCGTTTTAGGACTATACCCTCTCTTGCGCATGCTAGCTATGAAGTTTAAATGTAAAGAATAATCAGTCAAATCCCGGTTAAATTGTTTTGCTATTAACAACTTTTCATATCTTATATCATATTCGGAATTCTAACAATATCTTTAAAATTCGTTGTATATTATAGAATGTCTGCATTTGAGTCATAGACTGGTGAGGACTCGAATAGAATAATTTGATGGCAAATCTTGAGCATCACATCACAGAATCTATTCCTGTTTTAAATTCATTCGCTGACTTAGATTTAAGATATAAAAACGAACTTTAGATTTGCATTCTTTTAGATTATCCTTCAGATCCTAAAGTCTTATTCTTTATTCTTTCTCTAAGATAACTGTTATATTCAAAGAAAATATTCTTTTGTTTTTATATTTCAGTTATCGAATAGAGTGTCGGTTTATTTACTCGAATACAACGGAAAAACTGCTTAAATTGTTTTATTACGTAAAATAAAAATAGAAAAGAATAGAAATGTCAATGGAATGAAGGGATAAAATAAGATGAAAAAATGGGAACAGTTCTCGAGAATAGCACTAAAGAGATGTCGGAATAAGTTATTCAACAATGAATGAGGACTTAGTTTAAACCAAACATTATTTATAAGTTTGGAACTCTATGTGACAATAGATAAAAGAGTATACAAATTAATTCGGTTTGAAAATTATATTTTTTAGCCATTTATGACAGAACCAGAAAATATTACTGTATTCTCAAGTCTATTGAGATTCTTATTAATATTTTATTTGAAACTTTTCGTCATTTTTTTGAAACCTATTTTTATTTTATGTATTTATTTCTTTATATCATTTTATAATATTTTTTAGTTATATTTTGAAAATTTTAATCGACTAAACATTTCGGAGGTTTTTTATGACTTCTATTGGGATTGGATTCTAGAAAATAAGAAATAAGTGTAAAATGAATAGAGAGATGGAGAGGTAGGGGAGAGAAAGAGAAAGAAGAAAATCATGAACTTTTAAAATGAACTGAATTGACAAGAGATGTACTGAAAATAAAGTAATTTTGTGTTATATTATATGATGAAATAGAATTTGGATATAGTGTAGTGTAGTATTGTATAGTTGTGTACAATTAGTTGGGGCTGTGTTTGGATAAATCAATAGAAGAAATAGGATCTGATTGTTAGTAATAATATATTTACTTTTTTCTTCAACATAACGGTCTCGTCTGTCTGTTTGTGCAAATCCGTGAAAGCCTTTTGCAATTCAAAGTGTTTTCTGTTCATAGATTGGACTTCACTTTCGAGGCGTTTATTTTCCTGCAATTGATTCAATGATTTATTACAATTCAGACTTATTTTGACGTTTTATTCACTAAAACGTCTGATTGAATAAAAAACTAATAAAAAATATGACAATTCATATGTTGTGTAATACCTGTTCCAAAACAACTATCTTCTCTCTCAATTGGCACGACTGTTCCTGAGCTGTTGACAACTCCTTTGCAATATCTTGTCTTAAATGCAATGATTGCTTATCCATTGTCTCCTTTTCCCGTTGCAGTTCTTCCTGCAGTTCTCTTATTTGTTCGTTATATTTCTTTTCCAAAAGACTACAATTTTTTAGGAGAGGAAGAGAAGAGAAGAGATACAGACATACAGTTTATTGTGTTTAGACACAGGATTCTAACAAAAGGAACAGAACAACCGCTACAATATATAAGATTTTAGTGTATTTTGTTGTTCTGTTTATCCAATATTTAGAATAGGGATGGACAAAGACCTCAAAGTCAGGGGGTATGGCGTCCTGATAAGAGCCTCAAAGTCACAGGTGGTATAGGGTGGGGTATTTTGCAATCGTCAAATTCTTGCAGAATTTAATTAAAGATGACGTAATTTAAAAGAATTTGAAATAACTTTGCAAGAATTTGACTGAATTGAGGAAAATTATGATTAATTCTGCAAGAACCTAACAGATTTGGACCAAAATTCTGCTATTTTTCTAAGAATTTAGGCAGAATTTCACATAATATTCTTCAAATTTTTAGGGGGGGGGGTCCTCATTGTTTTAATCACAGAGGAGATATTCTGGTCATTTTTCGGAGACAAGGGGGTATTATGGTGATACCCCCATTGCCCATCACTAATTAAGAAAAGATAACAACTGACGTAAGTCTGGACTGAGCCGAGGCCTCCAGTTTGGCGTTATGGTCATCAACTTCTTGTGCTAATAAATCTGCTCTCGTATTCGCTTCACAAATATTTATCCGGAGCCTATCTCTTTCATCTTTCACTTGTTCGTAATTAATCCTATAAAAACATTATATCCATTATATATAATATAATATCAAACAAAATCTTTTATAACTTTATATATTTTCTTATATCAAAAACTTTTCTTCTGACGCTTTCGATATTGAATAAAGTTTTATATTATATTTTATTATAAAAAAGAGTTCATAACATTGATCTCATGCAATATTAATGAAACTTCTTTTGGAAAGTGCATTATTCATAAGGCACTATGGAATCGCAAGTGCGATATCAAGTGTTCGGAAAAAAATTACAAAATGTTTTGTGTGTTTTGGCCGCGCCTTATATTTCTTTTCATATATTATTTTCATTTCCTATACTCTTTTACATTACATAACGGAGTTTTGTTGAGATAATAAAAAAAAATTGAAGGAAATATTGTTTAAGAATTGAAAAATTTAATAAAATGTTCGCTCAAAATAAGAGAGAGTGTATGAGTGAGTGAAGTAGTGTTTTATTTATATCAATAGTATTTGGTATAACACAATACTTACTTTGTTTGAGTTAATTCATTTTGGAAAGTGGCCAAGGAAATCTAGTGGTGTTTAGAGTTAATGTGTTAGTTTAGAAGAGTAAACATATTTTTGTATTTTTTCTCTCTTCTTTATTGTATTTCGTTTAATACCTGAAACAATTCTGGGTTAGTATTGTTCGGAGCGCACAGTTTCTCCTCCAACAGAGTCGACAGTTCCTGTATATTGACTTTCAATTTTGGATTAAATCCCAAACTCTATTGAAGAGGAAGAAAGAAGAAAAACGAAAGTAAAGTTTAAATAAAAATAATATAACAAAAAAATCATTTTCGCTTTAGGCGTATAAACAGAAGCGCTTTATGTTTTATATTCTTTTTTCTTATATTTAAGACTCGCTTTACATTACTTTCGCATTGAAATAGACTTAACATTTTCTTTTCTCTTATTTTTTTTCTCTCAACTCTACTTTTGAATAAAGTGATCATATATTTTATGCTTTAAAACACTTAATTCTTGTCCCTTTTTTATTTTGTTTTAAATTCAATGCCACAATCTATTAAATGCTAAAATAAGAATAATTTATAAGAAATTAAAAGCTTCGCAACAATAGTAAAACAAGTGAAAAAACTAAATGAATGAACTATTAATATAAGCTCGTATAAATGCTTTTTAACTTTAATATCAATAAATATATGGGATATCCCTCACACTCTGGTAAGGATTAAAGCCGAATATATAGCTTCCGCTAAGGATTTGACCATTGTTGCATATTCGCAACTATTAATAAAGGGATTTGAGATCATTGTTATATATTCACGGCTATTAGTAAAGAGATTATGCCAATTATACGAAACTATTGCTACACATCAAGATATTAATAAAGGTATTTCATTGTTGTACATTCCTGCTCTTTAATAGTAGCGGAATTTCATTGTTGCAGATTTAACGCTATTAAAAAAGAGGGGGACACACACACACATATACATGGACATCTCAAATCTATAAGGACGAATTCCAAAGGAATACGAGCTAAAAAATACATTTGCACTCAATTTAACTAAAGAATTAAAAGGGAAAGGAAAGGAGAAAATTCTTTCATCCTTTTAAATAAATGACTCGAGAGTTCATGAATTTTATAGGAAGAGGCAATGAATTAAACGCCTGATTCATCATTTACTTCGCTATTATAATCATTATCTATAATACAGATTCTATATATTTATAACACTTAACTGAATCCATAGACCTTTCTTTAAAAACTTCCCTCAAATGCATAATCGAATCACTTTTTTAAAATAACATTTTATAGTCAGTCATATATTTTTTTCAACTTAGGGTTCATTAAAAACTGAGAGGCAATGCCTTCATTACATATTCCCAGAGACACATTAACCACAGATGAGTACAAACCCATTAGCATTTAATAGGGAAAATGTTTTCTTGTAGTAAATTTAAAAATAATGGACTGTTTTTCTAGTCATTCATTGTTCATATTTATTACTCTCCATTCAAATCAAATTATCGTTAAAACGCCATGAATTCTATATTAAACCATAAAATTTTTTATGTAAACGATTCTAAACTTAAACTCGTTTTAAATAATACAGACTTTAAGTGGAGTATAAGTGTTTTGTTTAGTTTATGATTTTCTTATGACTAACAGATAGTCACTAACTTATCATTGAAACAATTAATGTGAAGTTGGATACTTTCAATTACCGGTATATACTTTTAAATAAATTATTCTATTTTTAAACCTAACAAATGCCGCTTAATGTAAATCAACCTGTTCAAATATCTCAGCTTTCACTGTTCAGAATATGAATTTCATATTGAGCCTAAGCATTTTGTGAATGAAGTAAAAATGCTTCATTTTGAATCGGAAACAGAGATGATAGACCCCATACTTTATTTGATAACAATCTGGTACTGAGTCCGAGGAACTTAGAGTTTGCACGCCTTTGTCTGACGCAATACCAGATTCTTATCAAATAAAATATGGGGTCTATCATCTGTGATCAGTAAATATATCAAGATGTATAATAAGTTCAGTGAAAAGCTTATATTTAAAAAAGAAGAAATAGAACCTGAAAACGTTTCTTTAATTAGGCCAAATGGGAATTGCAGTATAAGTTGAGGGGATATCGCGCTAATTTTGTAAACATTTGTACAATCTTCCAGATTTTAAAGTTTCCACAGAAATGTTTAATTCTTACTCATTATCTTTGAGTTTTTATATTTGATTAATGAGTGACCGATAGACAAAATATCATTTTTATTTCAAGTCGAGTCACTCATAGAAAGTTATTATATCAAAGTTTTTATTTTGAATTATTTGATTTTAATGTTAATATTTCGACCAAAGTTTAATCAAATATAAAAACTTAAAGCTAATGAGTAAGAATAAAGCATTCTGTGGAAACTTTAAAATCTGGAAAGCTGTATATGTCATTCATCAAATCAGAAACGTGTACTTATCATAAGCATCAAGCTATGGTTTACTAATAGGGATAGCCAAGGTCGGCCGAGTCAGAGGGGGGGGGATATAGAGAGATATTTTAAGAAAA
>JAQFXN010000289.1:0-24724 GCA_034693365.1 Liacarus xylariae | reverse complement strand
GACAGGACAGGAAAAGATTTCAACAGGACAAGACAAGACAGGAATCAGTTCTGGTCATGTTTAGCAAGCCTAGTTTGCACCTTTTATTCTAAACAATATAACGATTGCATCGATAGTATTATACAATAACTCACGAAATAATCTTTGTTGTGTTTATAGAAAAATATTGATATCATAGATAAAGGAATTAATACAATCATTAATTATAACTTATAATAATTTATAATTAATGTTTAAATGAAAATTTTCATGTAATTGAAAATTAAAATTAATTTTCAATTACCAATTGTGCAAACTTTTTTAGCTCGTATTCCTTTAGAAATTTGTGCTTATATGTTTTAAGCAATTCTATCTGTTGGAAACTATTGTAAACCCATTCCCTATAATATTTGCACCACTCAATCGATGCCTCAAGTTTTCCCACTTGGCAATCGAGCTGTTCCCATCCAAACTTCTTAATGCTGCTGTAGCTAAATCCCAAAGAATTTTAAGACTATATTTCATACACTATTTGTCAAAACACTTATTAATATATTTCCATCACTCAATTGGTGCCTCAAAAATTTTCCACTAAGTTTCAAGCCGTCTATTAATGGCGAGAAATGTATATATAATTTCTATGAAAGGGACTTTATTGTCATTTGCTTCTATGGGATAGCTATTTCTTCGAAAGCGGAGATTATATATTCGGTTTTAACACTTACCAGGGTGTGCGTGATATCCCATATTTTAATTGATATTCACTTATACGAGCTCATATTAATGATTTCATTAATTTCTTTTTTCGCTTGTTTATTGAATAAACTGTAAGTTAATGTGTATATTTGCAATAATTGTCCGTTCACTATAGAACAGTTAAGATTCTTAAAAAATGTTAACAATCAACTCACAGTCATTTCAGCCTTTTAAGAGCACTTTTGAACTGAGACTGATTTGATTACTGATTTACATTTGCAATCTATTGGTGAAGCTCTATCTAAAATCAGAAATTTATTGAATATTAAATTATTTTTAAATAGAAATTGATTGCACATTAATTTATTTTTTAAGCAAATATGTTCTGATATCTTGCATTTAAAAAATATTAAATTTAAGTTGTTTCCTGCTTTTTCTTCATATAAATGAGTGAGTGGCAATGGAAGAGGGGGGTGTAGACAAAATACCCTTTGTCTCCTAAAAATGACTAAAATACCCCAACTATGCTGAACAATTTTACCATTGAAAAGGTACCCTTCTATACTCTCTGTGACTTTGAGGCTCTTATCAATACCCTATACCCCCTGACTTTTTGGCCTTTTCCCATCCCTACTTAACTTTGTTAAGAATCTTAACTCCTCTGTAGTGAACGGACAATGAAAACGAAATTATTGCCGAAATATACACAATATCTTACAGTTTATTCAATATAACTAATGTCTTAAATTATATATGTTTATTTAATTTCTTTTGGCAATTGGCATAGAATTCTAACCAAGTCAATCGTTTCAATTTTTAGTTATCAAATATCTCTGAATTAAAGTTTTAAAATGCTATTTATATTGAAATATAAAATATAACTTTTCATAATAAAAGCGTCAATTGTCTCTATATTTTCTTTTTTTCGGTTCAATAAACATATGAAAGTATACAATCATAAACGGATCAAATGATTTAGAAAACAATTTGACGCTAATCTATATTTTTATTATTTCAATCTTTGAGAAAATGTGTTTATTATTATCAAATAATTACGTTACCGTCAAATCTCAATTACCACAAAATATATAGCAGAGGTAGCCAATGGGGAGGGAGAGTATAGCTTGAGTTTGAGATTTTACAAAATATTCCCCCGTCTTATTTTTATTTTACTCCCCCTGTTCATTTTTCAAGTTTTGAAAAAAGTATACCCCTCTTGACTTTTTGGCAAATTTTTCTCAAAATATCCCTCTCTATACCCCCTCTGACTCGGCTGACACTGGCTACTCCTGATATATAGTGACACAGAACCAATGACTCCGGGACAGTTGAATATACGACTAGAACATAAAGTTAGACTAGTTATTGATAAATGATACTAATTTCCAAGTTTACTATTTTGACGTAAATTCAATACTTTTTATATTAATTCTCAATTAAACGATAATTAAGATAATTATTTTATTTTTAATCTTACTTTAAAATATTAATCATTAAAAATATCCCAAATATTTTGTTAATATTTTAAATTCCCACGTTTAAAAACAACTATGTCCTAGATTGTGTTTTGCTTTATCCTATCAAATATTGCTTTCCCTGGATTATTCCTTTCGAAGTTGTAGTATATTATATTGTTTTTAAGGAGTCGTAATCTTCATATCATATCAAATCTTATTATTTGAGCCATTCTAAACATTAGTGTTTCTGATATAATAGATGCGCACTGACCTCAAATTCCCCAAATTGTAATATAGGAGGTGGGGGTCGACCGTAATAGAGTTTTGGGCTATTAAATTCCTTAGAAACCAATTTTTGTATTCTAAAGAAGATATGTTTTCAAACTTTAATGGCAATATATTTAACTAGTTATGGTGAGCCAGGCTGCTATTCTGGTCATACCCACCTCTCCTCTGCACATCTCAATCTGATAGTATCTCATTGTAATATATTTTTTAATGAAAACAACACATTTTTAAATTTTCGATTTTAGCAAAGATATAGAGTTTAGACTTCATTAGATGAGAAGTCAATTATATTATAAAATATATATAACCATAAGAATAGTTGAGATAATCTGTAAATATATTATGCAAATTAATGGTTATATTTGTTATTTACTTAAAACAATAATTTACTCCAAACAGTAATATTCATTTGCCCGGAAGTACAGCTTCTATAGCCCGTCAATTCATTCGATGCACTTTACATCAGTTGGCACCGAATGGTATATTCAAACAGCTATTTTATGCACACTTTGCGAGTAAGTTTGCTGTCATATCAGCACAAAATGAAATCAATAAAAAAGTTTTATTTTTGCATTTCATTCGATTAAATCAAAAATCGATCCACAGATCCAGGATTTTTCAAGAGTATAGCCTTAGCGCTGTCTGACTTCGTTGATCTCAATCAAGTCTCTCCACTCGTAGAGCTATTTCAAGTAAGCTATTCATAGATACTCTTAAACTAAATTAATGCTTAAACAAGGGATCGCGAAAACAAAAAATAATTAAAAATTATGAATACTTTTGGAGTTATATTACAAGATTTTGTAAGATATCATAATTAATACAATAGAATATAATATAATAGTAAATCATTAATGTGCGCTTGTATATAATTAAAACAATAATCACTTTTTTAGTATCATTTCTGGTAGTCTAACTGTACTCTATATTGAAAGAATCATAGTTTGGGGAAAATACCAACAAATTGTAATACAATCAGTTTGAGGACTATTTAATGCATTAAATTACAAAATTTTAATAAATCATTGTTTGAAACAATTGAAGCGATAAAATATAATACTGTAATTAAGATTTATAAATAAGTCCTTAAATGTAAATTAGTTCAGGAGTTTAGACATAGTTTATATAAATGTTATATAAAAAATCAAAAAAGTTTCATAAATATTAAAATATCAACTAAAGTCGATTATATCGTAATTTTAGCCAAAATACAAACACTTTAAATATACAGCAACTACAGTATAAGTGCATATTTAAAAACATAAAAGTGATATAAAACTTTGAAAATATTTAAATTAATTAAAGGTCTTAATTGAGTTAAAAAAACATAGTGAGGCCTAAATAGAAAGGCATAAAAATATTTATTTATTTTTTTGTATAAATTAAAACTAAAGCGTTAAATATCTTTCTATCAAATAATTATTAAAAATTATTTATGAATTTAAGAAAAAAATTATTTTTATATCAAATAAAATAAAGTAAAACTGGAATTCTTTTAATGTATTCTTAAATAAATGTTTAATCAAACCCTAGAATCTGAATGAAAGAAAACATTTGCCACATATATCAGAGATGATGCATATGTTGGGTAATGTCGCCACTTATCTGGAGTGCATATCTCTGGAAACGCCATCCCAACAGCCTTGGGGTCTATTTCTGCCACAATTAGAAACATTTTTACGAAAACTACTGCTTTTATTGCCGGACGCGGGAGTTCTCAACTTAACACCTCTTATGAGAATCATGTTATCCACACTCAAACTGCCGATAATTAATACCTACAAAACAATACTCGACCCCTTCTCCAAAACCCTAAGCCATATCATACAACAGTCGCCTCTACTCTACGAACAACTGTTGGAGTTATGCAACCTTTGCTGCAGAAACTTTGTGCGGGAAAGGGATAGATATCTGTTGACGCGGACAGTGGTCTGCGAACTAATACAATCGATTAAGTTTCGCACAATGATTCCGGACGAGAACCTAATGATGTTAGTCCAGTTCATACTACAGGACGCCTCGGGCACACTCACCCCCTCTGTAATTGTCGAGAATCTCAAAATGAATACTACAGTAGAGATCGAAAACTTCAATACGAATGCCTGTGAATGTATGCGACAGAATGTCATGGATTTGCTTGAGTTTGTCACTGATGTGCACACACTCTCCAGAGTCAAGGTATGTCTGCAGTCTATCATACAGTATAATATGGCACAGATTGCCAGCGATGAGAGTGGAATGGAATAAATTCAATATAATATATATTTATTTTAATGGTTTTGACTTTTCCTGTCTTTCCTGTGGGAATATTTAATCTATTTTTTATTCTACATTTTAGAGTAATTTTTTGGGAACTTCTATACACCTCAATGAAGAAACACTGGGCGGACATCTGAAGGCAGGAATTTCTCAGTATTTATCGCTGGAGATGACAAAAAATAATGGCAGTGATCACCGGGCGATAACCAAATATCTTCCCTGGCTATACAGTCTGCCATCACTACAACAAGGGTTTGCTTACATCTTCTCTTTTCCTACTTTTTTTCCTAATTTAAATATTTATTTTTAGTCTTGTTTTCCATCTTTTTTCTGACAAAATTTGTTTTTTTGGGTTCTTTTTCTCATTTTCAAAGTTGAATTAAAAAATTGAAATGAAATTCTTTGTAATTAACTTGAAATCCAATTAGTAATTAGAATAATAGCGACAAAGATATACAATAAAATGGAAAAGTATTTTAGGAAACGAATTAAGTTTTATTCAGAGCTCCAGAAGTGAAAAAGCGTGACAGCGATTGTGTGAACAATTTGTTATATTCTTTCGTTTCGTTTAAACTCTTTTTTCTTCTCAAACAATGAATTATTTTTTTGTTAAAAAGTTTTTTACTTTACGAATACAAGAGAACAGAAGTGACAAAAGCCTAACTGAAATGTGTATTAATTGCTTTAATAGTCCGAAAGAGTTTATCGATTGTGTGGCACACATTCGGTCACTTTCGTGGCTATTACTGGGATCTCTACAGCACTCGGCATTACTCCACAATAACGCCGCATTCCTCTGCCAACCCATACCATTAGAGGCAAACACACACATAGCAGAGCACATTCAGGTCATTTTAGCTGGTTTTGCAGAACAATCCAAAGCATCAGTACTACACATGTCATCTCTATTCCATGCGTTCATTCTATGCCAACTTTGGACAATGTATTGCGAGAACATCTCTGGCCAGAACCCTCCCGGAAGCGATCAATACCATCAGTGCACACTTACGTTATCAGATTTCTGGGCCAAAATCACTCCGGGCATTTTGCAGCTGATCTGTCATTCAAGAATGGTATAACTCATTATAACAATCATTCAAAATAAAAACCAAATAATAAATAATGAAAAAATCCGAAAACAATTTAATGTTTGCTTTTACTTATAATACCTTTTATTTCCTTTGCTTACACTCTACTAACGCACTACTACTCCTTTTATCTGTATAAGGAGGGACTCTATCAGGTCAGCGTCTTATTTAATAGCGTTGACTTAGTTTAATCATTTTTCTTACTCTTAGCTCAGATAAGATTTTTTATACTGCATTCAAGTTTTATGCACTAAAACATTAGTACTTATTTATAATAAGAAATTCAGTTTTCAATATCAAACCGTTTAACATATACTGTCAATCAAAGCATATATTCTCCAAATACTATACTTTTCTATATATATATTGCTGTAAAGAATCTGTTCTAACGATAAATCTTTGGCTCTTCTTCTCCCTCTTCCACTCGCCTGTCCTCTATAGCTTGCGGAGACGGTTAGCTTACATTTCTTGAATTTAATGGAAACACTGATGGAATGTAACTCAACAATGCTATCCAGAGTAAGATAAGTCACGATATCTTCAGACCAATATTTTTATTTACATTAAAATACACTCTCTTTTCAATTAAATCAAAATATATTTTTATCGATTCTAAATATGATCAAGCTATTAGACCAAAAACTATTTTTCCTCATTTTAGATCCGGGAAGTCATATAAGAAATATTTTTACTTAAAACATATTTTTTGTGAAATCAGTTTTTTTTTATAGAACCAAAAGTTCCTGATTTTAGTGCTACCATTCAAGTCGTATTTATCTCACTTTTATAAGTTATCTAAAGTTATATCTTACTGTTCATCCATCCCTGATCATTTCGTCACAATTAATATTAAATATATTGATAGAAATCAAATAAGAATTTATTTATTTTGACAAAACTTTAATAACTTTATAGTTGATATCAATGGTTAAAAATTCATACACCGATTAATTTTAGAGATACTATATCTAAATGTTGCTATAAATCAAATGTATATTTTAAAACCAATGATAAGCGAAATTCTATATTTTTTTTATTTCAGTTACTTCCCCTTTGGACCCCTGTTTTCAATAGCTATAAAGGTTAGTATTTTACAAACAAATATATAAATTATATTAAATATTAATATGAGTTTTAATAGGTTTAAATGTTAGTCCTTTAGTTCGTGATATCCTATTTAAAAAATTACAGTTTGGGTTATGTTTTTTCTAAATCTGAGCATAATCAGGGTTTGCCAATGGGGGTATAGCTTAAATACCCCACTGAGTTTGAGATTTTCCAAAATACCCCTACCTGACATTTGCCCCGCTGGCAAAAATTTTTTGTTTTTACCTTACTCCCCCTTGTGCAAAGGGGTGTCCAGCCCGAAATACCCCCCCCCCTGGCAAAATTAGTGGTTAACATGACGTCTATGGACAGATACCCCTAAACTTTGAGCAAAAAGTGGGCGAAAACCCCCAAAACGAGAGAAAAGCCGAACCCCCTGACATTTTCAAGTTTTTTCAAGTTCAAAATTTTTCTCAAAATACTCCCCCTTCCCTATACACCCATCTGACTGGGCCGACATTGGCTACCCCTGGCTATAATGCAATATAACGCCTTGTAAAATATTACAGAAAAAATACAAAATTAAACGATTAGGTAATAAAACATTATCTTATATTAAATTAAAGGTCAACTATCAGGTAATACCCAGGTCCGTCTCCAAGCAGTGGTCAATTGGCGGTCTCCGCCCCAAACCAAAGATGACGCGGCCATGACTTCGAGCACAATGATTAGATGGTTGCAGAGAATGCAGGTATGAGTGGCTTTCGATCGAATAATGTTGTATTGGAACTAATAATCCATAAAATCAATAAAGAGTTCATTCAGAAAAAGTTCAAATAAAAAAATGAAAAAAATTGAATAAAGCTTTTATGGGTTTTTATCAGCTTTTATCAAATGATAGAACGCCGGCCAACACAAGCCCTTAACACAAACTTGAAATGAAAACCTTTAATCTAATGGTCCAATGATTTATATCCATTAGTTGTGATGTGATTTATACAACACTACAACAGAGCATTACAACCAATTCTATGATTCACATCAAATACAATTCTTTTTTCTCTTTTTTTATCACTTTTTTCCTATTCTTCAAATTTTGTCCTTTCATTAAATCCAAACAATTCTCTTTTTTCGATGAACTCTAAGATTTAATTCGATAAAATAGTTGTCAACCTATAGAACAAAATTATTTGAACACAACTTTAAATTCCTAAAATTAAAATTATTGCTTTTTAACCATTAGTAATATAAAATTAAATCAATTAAATTTTTATACCAATATTTATAACAATAATAGCCATGGTGAAAACTCTGTGCAATTTTTGATGAGCACATCCTAGAGATTCCCTTAAATTATGAATAATTTTAAGATCAATAAATTCTCTCAAATTCCTAGAAATTTTAGCATTTATTTAATTAATTTACAGATTTTATTATATTCTTTTATATCTTTAAAAATTATGTTTATTCTGAAGGAATAATTAACAACGCTTTAAATGTGCCCCTGTTCGTCCCCAAATAGGGAAACGTTACTTTACAACAAATAACTATATTCCTGTTCTATTTGGAAATATATAAAATATTGTCCTGAAGTATTTTTTCAGAGTATCTTTCAACTTAGTGTGCAGCAAAAAATATCACCTAGAACTTTCAAAGATATTCAGAGTATAATGTTTTACAAAATATTGTGAGAATTTAAAATTTTTTTTATTATTATTGAGAAAAGTAGTCTTTGATATAAAACAAATAAAAATTCCAAACTATTTATTTAAGTATAGATTATATGATAACAGAATTTATAAATTAATGATTTAAAGTCAAATTAAAAGTCATTTATGTAGAGAATAAGACCTTGACTTTAATTAAGACAGAATCTGAAAATTTTTATTCAATAAAAATATTTAAGAGAAGATGTGCTTTCGATCAGATAAACCATTATATGTGTTCGTCAGAACGAGTCGAGGGAAAAGATTAAAGAAACCTTTCCTCAAAATTAATAAAATAAATACGTTTTTTGGTATAATAATAATATACAGTTAAACATCGATTCAATAATTTTGATGAATTTTGTTGAAATAACTTATTTGACTAATGTTTTTACAAACTTATTGCTACAATGTTTAACTGTATATTATTATTATACCGAAACACGTATTTATTTTATTAATTTTAAGGAAAGGATTCTTTAATCTTTTCCCTCGACTCGTTCTGACGAACACATATATGAAATGATGACATTATTGATGATGATGACCTTTAATAATTGAAAACTTTTAATTATTTTAGAACTATTCCTAATGTTTTGACTGATTAATGGTAATAAATGCTTGTGTAGAGCTAATTGAAAAGTTTAGTTAATTAAATAACAGATTCTCTCCAAATATTATTGACAAATAATATGGTTTCTCGTTATTAATGAGAGACTTCCATACATTTAGCGAAGGCTTGCAATCATTTTTTTCTATAAATATATTGTGAAATCGAAAATGAAAAATATGAGTCGGCTTTGACACAAACAGTTGTATAGTTGTCAAGTGATATAACACTTGTTGAAAGATTTTTACAGACAATTAATATAAATCAAACAACAATTAACAAAAACCGTTATTCAGCTGTCATTTTGAGGGGTTATTAACATTTATATAACAAATCAAAAAATATTCTATACTTTTTCTCTTTCTTATCATTTTTAGACTAAAATGAGTCAAATAGAGATGCAGTCTTCGGCCGCAATTCAATTCTATTGTATATAATTAACATCAACGGCAAGAAAAATATGTTATTATTTATTTCTGTTTTTCTAATTAATTGTTTATTACGGACTTAATTAATAAGTTTTTTCATAATTAACTCGAAAGTGTGCCACAGCTTTGATTAGTTATTTTCCTTATTTAAAAAAAAGTTAAATACCGGTAGTTATTTAGAAAAATTGAAATTATTGTCAAATTCACAAAACTAGTAAAAAAAAGTTTTCAAAACAATAAAACCAAAGGAAAAATTGTTAAACGATTTTTCATTTTCTAACACATTTGTTATTATATTAAGCTTACAATTAATTAAATATTTTACAGTTTCTTTTTGACATCAACTGTAAGAATATTTGCGAAAAAAATAATTTAATTTAATTGATATAATGTAAAAAAATAAATAAAAACAATTTAATGAATAAGAATTGAATAACTGAACTTTTATTTGAAATTTAAAACAGATATAATCAAGGTTTTCTAGAATTTGAAAAAATGATCCATAAACTAATTACTTGTTTATGAATTAGTAATAAAATCAAGTGTTTTATGAAACTTTCAATAAAGGCGTAATTTTTACGAATAAAAGTTTTAAAAAAGTAATTTAGGATGTCTATGCAGAATCACCTTGTCTATCTCTGTAAACACATATATGAGGTGTAATTCTATGTAATTATTAGTCACACTAAAAGTAAAATTGTTTTTTCTGCAAAATTTCGAGACAATGATGAGAGTATTTCGACCTAATGTCACGTCTGATAATGATTCAGCTCTGATGTAATACTGTTTTGAATGTGTGTTGTTTTCACTAGTGATGGACACAACTCGAGACGACCACAAATGAGCTCCTGAGTCGAAAGTTTAGACCATAATATTCACTTTAAAATAAACTAAAAGTGGAAAATTACTGCCGCAGAATAGGGAAAATGGATGCTCTGCAAAATTTCAAAAATTATCAAGATATTTGTTATGATTTTCCACAAATCACCAGGATCACAACGGAAGATTTATACAACTAAGTTAAAATTTGCAAAAATGGGCAAGTTTTGAAGGGGAGAGGGGCTCATTCGATTAAAACAATAAGCACCCAGAGATGGGACGGATCACATCTCCTCACTATTCTATTCTCTGTTGAATTGCAATAAAAGAAAGTTATTTAGCGGACCTATGGAGCGACATATGCCATATGAGAACAGTTGGCATCACTTCTATTACTTGTTTTATTTTTCGCTTCAATTTTCACCTAAACTCAGGAAATTATAGAAGAATTGAATGTATTCTTTCTTTTAGTTGAATTCTTATATGTTTTTCGTTCAAAAATTTTTCTGAATGTAGGCTAAAAACTACTTCTCTTTTACTTTACTATACAGTACTACAGCATAACTATTGTTATTGTTCTCTCTCTCCCTCTCCAAAAGCATTCATCTCTTTTCTAATACAATACTCACGAGTCTTCAGTCGCGTAGACTTAACTTTTTTATTACTTTTCTTTACATAATTCTCATACTTAATGATCAAATTTCAAATGACATCAAAGAATATTAAAATCTAAAATGATTTCTTTGATTTTGATACCGATATTGTTGTGAAGAATGAACTCATTTTTAAGACTCGTCTTTGTTTTGTACATCACTTACGCCACTGATTCAAGAAAATACTTTTATCAAAAAACTTTGTCGACATTGCAAGGACGAGGACGTACAGCAACCGGTGGGTAATGCTAGGCTGGAATACTTGTGCAGTTTCTCATACTTGGCTTTTTCAAGCAAACACTGTATGGTTTGAAAATTATTCTTTTGAAACAACATTCAAATGATTCCTCGTTTTAATGGCTTTTTCTTAACTATAAAATGATTGCTTATCTAAACTATATTATTGAGTATTAATTAATTTTGATTCAATCGATTTTCTCTTTATTTTTTTCAATTAAATAGAAAACTAATAAATTAAACTAAATTTGATAATTGTATTATAATTAGAATAATTAGTTTTAAAATTAATTCGTTAACTAATTGATTGAATTTATTTTTTAATGATTAATATCAACGAAAAAAGGCTGCTTTTTATGTTAACAAAACTTATATCTGAAATATAAAATGCATAAAAATGCGTTTTGAAATATAGAGGATAAGCACAATCATCCCAACCTCAAAGAACAGGTAAGAATGACACAAACGTAAGGGGAATGCATTGACATTGCAGTTATGATACGACTGAAAGTCCAAAAATAAAAGCTGAGAACCGTTTTATTGTTAGTTTAAAAATAGTATATTTTTAAAGTTAATCAAAACGATAGTAAAGATAATAATAAAAATAATAACAACAAAAAATAATAAAATGAAAAATTCATTTTTGTTATGAGAGATAAAAACCAAAATTAGGTGATATCTTAAAACTCATGGAAACCACAATTTGAAACAACAAAATACTTTTAGGAAAAGAAATTTTTTAGCACAATAGTTATGATTTAGCGCCAGATATTCTGCACTTTTATATCAAGTGTTTCGATCAAATCGTATTTATATAAATATATATTCGATTTTTTTGCTCTTTTTTCACTGAATAATGAAATTCTCGCTTATTTTTAAAATTAGAAATTTTTTCGAAACATTAAATTCATAAATAGAAACTCGCATTCAATTAATAAAGCTTTAGATTAGAATACGATTAAAATATTCGCTTTGCTATAAACAGGAATACAGAGTAAGTTATATATGTATTGTATAAATAGTTGCAAAAAAATATTGAATAGTATTTTAATTATTTTGTGATTAACCTGAAAAACAGGCACAAAATACACCAAACCTTTTCTGAACAACTTATACGCGCAAACAAATAATTGCTTTAAGGCTTTTTGATTAATGTCTAATATATTAAAAGCAAAAGTTTTTTTTTCTAAAACTACTCATTACTTATACGAATTTTTTAGCTAATATTTTGCTTTTTTTATTTCAATCATTAGTACAAATAATTGTTACCAATTCTTCACTACAATTAGTTATAGATTTATGAATTTTGAATGAATGCAAATGTTTTTCTTATTCTTTGCATTCATTCTCTTCTCTCCTCTTCTCTTCACTTTAAAAACAAGTAATCGTCTCTTTTAAGCTTATGTTAAGGTCATTGACTTTAGATATTATACAATACGACGAAACGGTCAGTACTTTGTGGGATGAGATGTGCATAAGGTTTTAGGTTTAGCACACATTTCAATGTCATTTGCAATACAAAAATACTTTCACATTAATTATATAAACGATAATTTCGATTATAATATCATTTCGTAAATATATTTTCATAAAATTAAACCAATCATTACTAACATTTATGTAAACCATATAATTAGAAACAAAACATTTTCCACTGAGAATTCTATAAACTACTAGTGTGTAAAACATCACATCTATAGATGTCTTTAGAATCTATAGAATCAAACGATTGATTACTTTTTCTAAAAAATGATTCAAAAAAAGTCTCAACAGTTTTCAGTTTTTATTTTGTTTGTTGTCAAATATTTTTTTGTGTAATAAATTGCTTATAAAGTTGGAAAATTTACCTGAAATAGTGTGTGCTTTTTGAGAAAGTTGAATAAAGAATTGATAAATTTTGAATTATTATGTAAATGACATTTCAATTTTTTAACTTAACTTTTAGAGATCGTTAATATTTTGTCAAATTTTTTTTCCCTGCAATTCATTTCAAACACTGAATTGTGGAAAAATTTAGAATAATATCTGTATTTTCTTATTTATTGCTATTACTGTTGAATGTTAGCAATCAATTAATTTTATTATATTATCAGCACCGGTGCTATAAACTGAAGGCAAGGCAACAATTTTTTATAATATGTATATGAAATTATATTATTGATAACATTTTGCATAACGACAAAACAAAATAAATATTTTGTTACATAATCTATAAATTATGAGCAGAAGAAGTGTTAATAAGTGAATAGTTTTTCCAAAAATACTAATAAAAATTTTATTTATTCACAAAAATTTTATTTCGAATAAAGCTTTAAATTACAGAAATATTTATATTATTCATTGAAAAATGACACAAATGTTCTGTCATTAGGAAATGAAATGCGAGACTTATGATACACATCAGAGATAATGCTTTAAAATGATTATTATAAACGAAGATATTTGCAGAACCCGTCCCTTTCAAACATTTTTGCAGGCGATATATAATTCAGATATATATTTAATAAAAATAATTATTAAATGCAAAACGAATTTTATAATATGCTATACATTAAAGAGTAAGTTATAAAACAAATTGATTGTAACGAATGGGTTTGGGGTTTGTTGTGCACCAGATTGGGTGCAGATTTGCTATCCTATCCATAAGAATGCATATACTTTATGAAGTATAGTATGTCTGCATCAAAATGACTTCCCTATACAGACAACGATCTTCACTAACACATTAAGAAATTTTTCTTGAATTTAATTAAATTAATGTTCAATTATTAGAACTCATCCATAAAAAACTGGAACTTTTAAGAGAAATATTTATTACAAAAATTCTTTAATCAAATTGTTTTTCGCCCAATAATTCTGAATCATATTTTGCAAATTCTTATGTCAATGAATGGTCAGAACAGATCTGATAAATCAAAATAAGAAATTTAAACTCATATATAATCTGTTTATCAGTCGAATATCAGAAGTCTTAACGTCTTATTTCGGCTTATCTTTCAAAATAAAATTCGGAAAAAAGTCATTTAAAACTTTAGTTTTCATCAATAAAACATATTTGTTTAATATAATCTCAAATAATATTCTCAAAGGAATTCGAGAAAAACATAAGATTTAATGCAATTTGTATTTCAGACAATCAGATAAACTAAAGGCTTAGAAAATTTTTTGTCGTTTGAAGTTTTACTAATGCTTAGAGAAGTCTGTTTGATGTCAATATCGAATAAACAATTAAAATGTTTTTCTCCAAATAATAAATAAAATAGTCATTTAAGTGAATGGAAGGAAAAGAGAGGAAAAGTAGGACTTTATATGAAAAGTCAAAAAAGAAATTAAGAGAAAAAACAACGAGAAGTTGGAGAAAGAAATAATAAGAAAAACAGAGAAAAAAGGCATTAATTTCTGATTTAATTTCGAAGAAAACAAAACAAAAATTATAATATAATAATAATTTAATAAATTGGGAGAAAAAACAAGTCTCAGAGTTAAGTAATAAGAGTGAAAAACAGACTTTAATTCAAAAGCAAAGCCAATGCATAGCAAAAGCGATCGTCAAATAGTATTATAAGAGAAGAGAAAAAATTTATATATTTTGCTGAAAGAGTTTTATTTATGCAGTGAATGGCGTTCCATAGGTTTGGGTTAGCATTGGTTTAGCATTGGTTGCCATTATATGCGAAAACTTGAAAATCTTGTTTGTGAGGAGAGATAGAGAGAGACTGAGAGAGAAAGAGAGAAAAGCATTTGGATTTGTGGCAAAAAGACTGCAAAAGAATGTCATAAAAGTTATGCCAAAACTTAAAGTGAATCTTATGTTTGGAAACACAGAGAAAGAGAGAAAACACAGTGAAGTACTTTACCAGTGGTTAGTCAAACGACACAATCAATCGCTTATTTAAATAATGAATTGAATGAAAACTTGAAATCAAAATCTAATATAATTTAGTGTTGTTTAGTGTCGTTTCAGTTGTTTATATAATGTTTTAATATTAATCTAATATAAAGTGATTTCTCTTCAGTATTTCGTTTCAAACAGTTTTGTTGTTTTGCTTTGTGTTTAATAAAAGAAATGTTTTATTTTATTTATATTTAATTTATGTATTGAATGATTGAATTGTGTTTAGTATTAATAGAAATGAGAATTAATTGAAATTATGTTTAATTTAGAAATTTGTGTATTTATTATCAAATAAGTGGTAATAACTCTAATAATAATGAGATAATGAGTGTAACCAATGAGTCGCGGATCAGATCGTGGTTTCAGTTCACGAGTAAGTCTTCCTCTAATAACACATCCAATGCCAACACCAATAACAACAACAATACAAACAATGGCTTAAGTGCTGGCAATGTATTCACTGTGAGAACAGATGACGACAACAGCGCTAAGGATCAGATGGAATGTCCGACGAGTGGCGCTCATAATAGAGAACAGAGTCAGACAAACAGTAATACACTATTGGAAAGAGTGACCAGTTTTAGGCGATCGCTCGGAAAGGCTCAGAACAAGAAGAACAAAACCAGGTATTACTGCAGTAGTAGTAGTGGTGGCCACACATGCCTCGCATACCATACCATCAACTCTTTGTTGACTTTATTTTCATTCATTTTACGCATTGTTTGCTATTTTTGTTTTTCAATGTCTTTTCAAATGTATTTTGTTATCAATTTTTTTTTATTGTTTTGGTTTTTTGTGTTTCTAATCGATTGACACAAAACTTATAACTTGTCTCTCGTTTTGTTGTGTCCAAAGTTCAGACAACGGATCAATTGATTTGATGAAAGTTTAAGAGCGTTTTAGTAAAAACCTAATCAATAGTTTTTGATGTTTTTTAAGTGGTATTTAATGTTAATGTAATTCAATATCGAGTACTAAAAGCCGTGAAAATGAGTTGCTATGAGTGTAAGTCTGAATAGATATTGCATTCATTACTCATTGGCAACGACTTCAATGTTAAACATATATTTGTATAATAAATGTTTGCATTCTTTGGAATGTCTGTCATAACCGTTATTTCATAACTTATTCATACATACAGTCGAGCGATATCTCAAAACACTAAACACTAATTGATTGGCTGTCGGCCTGCGGTCTGACAGACATTATTCGGACCTTAACTCAGATTATTGCATGAATTATATTCTAAGTAATGTTTATTACATATAACTTATATTTAATATTTCAATTGAAAACTTGAGAAACGATTTGAGATATTAGAGGAAAAAGTATTGCTTTAATCGATTGTATATTACGTTAGTATAGAATAAAAGTATTTTTCACTCAAAACTAATCTCTCGATACGATTGCACTCAAACAAAAAGCTCTTATTATTGAGAAAAATATTGTCTCTCATATCAGTCAATAGACAACTAATACCTATTAATAATCATAATATTAAGTAATGATTATGTACTACATATGCGTTTCTAATGACATGTATTATATTATGATCTTTAATAACAAACCCATTAATATTCTGCAACCAATTCCTACACAATCTATAGTTTACTTTACTATCGGTTGTAATAGTCGTTTCAAATAAGTATTGAATTACATATTTGTTGACTAAACTATTTTAAATATACATTTTCTGTGCAATTGTTTCTTCTCTTGTATGTGCGTTCAGTTCCCAAATTGCGAACAATGGGCTCAACATTTTGTTTTCGATATTTAGGACAATGAGAAAGTAGTGCTAAACCACTTAACGGCTAACTTAAACGCATATATCATTTTTTATGCATCACTTTTCGTACTCTCACTCCAAACACTCTCTCGAAATCTCTGTCTTTCATCTAATTTTGCAATATTTCTCTATTTATTTTGACTTAATTTTAAAACAACAATTTTCCCATTAATTATAGGCCAACTTCTGTTAAAGGATTAACATCTGGTGCTGTCGAACAGCAAACTATAGCTAAGAGCAAAAATAGTTGTACGCGTAAGGGATCGTCGCCGACATCAGTGGCAACAAGTGGTGGAGTCTCTACTGCCAGTCCTAACTGCGACGACGACGAGATCTATGGCTTCACGAGCGCTAACTTTGGTTTGTATTGTGTTTAAACTATTTTATTGTATTTAAAAACCCGAAAAAATTACTTTCGATGAGTGAAAATGTGAGAACTTTTATAACAAAACAGAACTAAAAAAATGAGTCATATTTGCACAGAATTTGTTGATCGAATTAATTGCTGGCATTTAAGTCAAAAACAAAATTAATTGATTTTCTTATTTATATTATTTTTTCTTTTTCTCCAATGCATTTCAATTCGAATCGAATGGAAATCTTTTATTTTTTGGTCCGTTTTTATTGATGTTTTGGCAAAATATGACGTTTAGACTCAAGTAATAGCAGTACTCGGAGGCAACTAAAATCAAGTTTCCACGCGTCCAATGCGCCCAATGCTTCCATTGCGCCCAATATTAATGCCTATGAGTCAGAGACTAACAAATCAGGTCGTGTGAGAAATGAAGAGAGAGATGAGAGCGGCATCACTACCAGTGCTAACACTATTGCTACTAATGGTTGCAAAGGTCTATCACAAGACTCTCCCGAATGGCTCAAAGCGGACAAAGAGTTTTCATTCTATAACCAACAGAAGCACCAAAACTCTCAAAACTCAGACTTAATTCAGAATCGACTCTATTATTACAAACAGCAGTACTTTCACGACTCGGACATCAATTTAAGACATTCTTCAACACAACACTTGTCATGGATTGAACCGATCAGTAGTGAAACGGATGACATCGACAGGATATACGAGAATATGAGGGGTTTGTCGACAGCACTGGCCAACGCTCAACAGAGACAACACAATCACCGCAACCTCTCCTCTAATAGCAATTTATACGCCAATAGTGTCAACAATTCCAGTGATAATAACAATTCTATTAATAACAATAATCGGAAATTAACAAAAGACAGTGGCTATGAGTCGGCCTCCGCTTCCATTTCCAATTGGGCTGCGATTAATGCAAACAATGCCAACGCCTTATCGAACAACTATTTTCATTCCCGTTCCGATTCAAATACCTCCTCCGTCTCTACCGGCGGTAGTTTGAGTCCAAGAACTGCAGCTAATTCTGGAACAAAAAGGTTGATATATGTTATGAGATATTGAATACAATTCTTTAATAATTATTTTCTAAAAATAATTTGATGTCATTTACAGTACATATCATTATTGTGATCAGTGGTCGGCCAACAAATCCACGTCCAATCTTCCACTTCAAGTCAGTGGAAGTCGTCGCTCGAGTTTGTCCGGATCTACAAATCCATATCCAGAAAACGTTGTCAGCACTGGTCAGTCAGTACTGCCCGCGAAGTCAGTGCCCGGAAATCTGGATCGGGATTCGGAAGAAAATATAGTTAAAAAGAGATCTCATAATCGAAACAATCCGACGCCATCTTCTGTTTACAGTCTATTGGCCTCAAAATCGGGCTTCGATTTCGCGCCTGTGCTCAGGGCTTCGCGAAAGTCTTGTGCCGCGAGTTTTGACAATACAATGGTTTCCAAATATAACGAACGCATTAATGAACGCATTTTCGTCAAAAAATCTGAACAAAATAGTTCGCAATTCTGGAAAACACGCGAGAAGACTGTGAGCGCCTCTTATGGTCAGGAGGACAGATACGCGATAGACGACTCGCCCCCACCCACTCCTCCCGTTCGCGATTCCAGTTTAGCTTCGAATCGAAAGTTCAGTTCTGAACTCCAAGAAAGTGAGACTCAAAACAAACTGATGTCCGACTCATCGACTATAGGGAACAACGATTGTGGCATTTATTACAAAAACAATAACTCGAAGTACTATATGAAGAGCTATTCGGAGAGTCGGGTCAGTCATAACATCGGTTTCTCCAAAAGTCTAATTAATTTGAGGACAAAGTTCGACGAAAGTTCTGATTTGAAGCAATTCAGTCAAACCTATCCTTTGCTTCCGGAAACTGAATTCAACGATAAGTCACAACTGCACGAGTCGTGGTCTTGCGATCAGTCGGTCACCTCTGGAGTGACATCACTGGTCACAACATCGGATTACTTCACTGCCTCTTCATCGGTGATAACACACTCGCCGTCGTTGTCGTCGTTGAGCACTAATGCGACCAATACTACGACCGCTTCTTATAATAACAGCCGAAACAGTATCTCTTCGACCGGCAGTTCGTCACAAATCGCCAAAAGCTCTAAAGTAGTCCAACCGAAGAGAGAGTCCGCGAGTGTCCTCTACTCTGAAAAGCCTAGTTTAGCCTTAAGTAACGTTAAGCCAGAAGTTCCTCCACCGCCGCCGCCAAAACTCAATTTCGGTGACTTTCAGGACAGGAATAACGACAGGAGTGTCCGAACATCTGCTGATTCCACTCCCAAAATGATGTCCACTTCGCGCACTGTCGACCCGGCGAAGACGCACAGGGCTTCTGATCCCGAAATTAAAGCCATTCAAAAGCGTGCGGTCTATCAGTTCTACTTAAAGCAGAAACAGAAAGAAAAACAAGAAAATAGTAATACTAACCCATCTGTGGCCACAACTTCACCCGAAGAGAATAGTCAGGTATTGTTTGAAAACAATTATTTTTTTTTCGCAATCGCTTTATTACGACATCTTATGCTTAATTAAAACTAATATCTAATCTATTGATTGAGTGCTCGAGTTTTATTCTATTTTCGACACATTCTCATTGAAACCAATATTGTTTACAAATCCTATAATTGGATTATAAGATGACTCTAATCTACTTTATAAACATTGTTTTTCACTAATGGAAAAGTAATGATTTATAGCCAAAATCTTTTAAACTTAAGTAAAAGTTAGCGAAAGAATGATTTCTATATTGAAATTAGAGATAAATTATATTAATTATCTGTTTATTATTCAAAGCATTGTATTATAATATTGTTGTAATCAGAATAATGAAGTGTTGTTAAAATGCTAAAACCCACGCCCTCTCCTCTCCTTTCTCTACATTCGCTATCGTAATAAAATTTTTCAAAAGCATTAAGCATTCATAAAGTGTACTTGTTCATTATATAAATGAGATAAAACAAGAGTATATAATATGGTCAAAATGCAATCAATGTTATAATCTAAAAATCTCAACGTAATAGAGGTTTATAGGAGTATTAGTTGGTATATTCCAGAATCGCCAAGTTGCATTCTCTCGCTCTGTTCGCATAATCAAGTAGATCAACTAGGCAAGTTTTAATTTCCAGAATAAATTAATAGCAATGAATAATTGGCACATTAGATATTGAAATGAGTTTCTTTTACAAACACTCGGCTTTAAGAGCATTTGCGAATACTTGAATTACTGTATAATTACGGGTATAATAATGATGTATATAAGGACATATCTGTGCGAGTGTGCAACAAATCATCTCGTTTACACTAAATCTGTGTCATCAATTGCTCAGGTTGTTGGTTATGTAAATTATTTAATTCACAGGAACATTGAATACTTGATATGTATATGTGATGGTATATACTGTATCATACATACATATAACTTATATTGTACATGCCTCTTTCTATTTTACAAAATATTGCTTAAAAAGTAGTAATAAAATAGACTCAAAACAGGCATTAATAAAATATTATCGGAGCTGTAATTTATTTTTTCGAATGGATGGATAATCTTTAGTTATTATATTAAATTTAATTTAATGCAATCGATAATTGATTTTTCAATTTGTATGAAATACATAATAAAAGTTACTTTAATGCCCTCCACTATAATCATACAACTAAGAGGTTTTAGATGTGATTCTACAGGTGTTGTTAATGAATTGTTTACAATTCCCAGAAATGATCGTTTGGAAGAGTTAGTCAGTAATCGTATATTAGCTTTCAATACAATTATCGAATTTTTATTAAATTACTTTTTCTTGTCATTACTATTAGTAGTTTCTGAAAACATTGATTGTCATTACTTTCATTCAACACAATAGAGAACAGTGTTTATAGAGCTGTGAATTTTCGGCTATTCATTAGTTAAAATGTGATTTAATGGATTGCAATTCATTTAGTAATCATTAGATATATAAACGAATACAACGAATGAGTTTTATTTTAAGATTTTAAAGACATTATAAAGATATGAGCTTTTAGTCACGAAAGTTCACGATTTGCTGTTTTAGAAGCACTAATAGAAATATATAAAATTCTGTGTAATTCTATTAAAATGAAGATTAAAGTAGAATATTCTGTTGATTTGTAAGAATTACAATCAAGTTATGTCATAATAGTTACTAAAATATTCTAAATTGTAGCTCAAAAGTGATGCTTAAAAATACATTTTTTTTGTTACGGTATCTGAAAGACCAATAATTTCTTACAGTTTTTAGTGAATAACAGATATTATAATAAACTATGTTTAGGCTCACTATTATTCATGACCGCTATGACTGGTTTTTGCTCACAAAATTCATAGCTTTGGTTATAATAATAGAGAAATGAGTGGAACATTGATTTCCAATACTTATAGTTAGCTTTTATAACATGTATTTTTGTAGTTTTGCTGATAAGAACCCATTAGTTGTGAGATGTCTTCTAGAGTTAGACAATAATGTAATTCGAATTGATTTTAGTTTTGGATTTTCAAAAGTGGTTTGATATTAGGTTTTTCTTACAAAAGGCACAATAAAATCAGTAGTTGTGAAAAGATTTGGAACAAAATATAATGAAATCGAGAGCTAAACGACAAAAAATGTTTGATTAGTTTTCTGTGTTGTTTGTCTGCGATGTGCTGAACAACAATAGCGATGTGTTTGTGCTGTCCATTACATGCAGTGCCAAAATAGCTATGCCTTCAAATATCGGAATTAGATTCGAACCAATACTTTGATGAGAGGACAGATCCGGAAAGTATCCCAAAGGATAACATTAATTTGAAGATTGATAGATCAAAGTGTATGAGTTGTACGCAGTTGTATCCCTTGCCCTATGAATAGTCACTCGAATAGAGTGGAGTAGAGATGGAATAAGAAGTTTTGTACAATAGAGTAAAGAGAAGTCTACTTATTATCTCACTCTTTGCTGCTATACTTCTGTCTGAACGCACATCTAAGATGTTTTCTATCATATCTGTTCGATGTGTTAGTGCATGTGCTTTGGCATCACATCTCATTTCTTACTGATTGCCACTAAAAGAAACTATTTTAACATTCATTGGTCGCACATATAGTTGAATGAATAGTGTCATCACTTGTTTTAAAGGCTTATTGTAAATGAGTCCAAGAGTTTATTAAAAGTTTTTCTCATCTCAAGAGTCTCTTCTCTATTCTATTCTACTCTACTCTACTCTATACTATTATAATACTCTACTATTTTATATATAATTTTTACATCTCATGAAATAAGAGCCGATCTTTACATAAGTTTATTTGAGAGAATGATTCCTTATTTCATAATTGCCTTTACTTTTGGCTGTTTTTTCTTTTGGATTTGGTATAACACGACTAATAATAAAAATTTTGACTCAATTGAAGCTTCCATTCGCCCTCAGGTGAGACTCAAAACGCCTTTTTAGCGCTTTTTATTGCTTTTAAGATAAGAATTGATTTTTTATATTTGGATTAAATTTTATTAGTTCTACAAAAGCATTAAAAATCTTATTCTTTTAAATTATCCATTAAATGCCTTTACTTTTTAAATATTCATTAATCGGTAATAAATCTGAACAAAATTCATAAATGACTTGTTTGACTGTAGAGCACATGTACTAAACCTGTATTTGCAATAATAGGTTCGTTCGCGTAAAGTTCATTTGGTTGTTCACCAGAACATCTATGAAAACAGTTGTGCATCTCCTCCGCCCCTCCCATCGCCTCCACTGCCACCACCGCCACTACAAACACAAGCAGATATTGAATTCGTCGGTGATCTACCGCTTCCACCCCCTCCTTCTGCTGTTGATTGTGAAGTAGAAAGTGCTACTCCTCTAACCCTTTCCATATCACATAGTATTGATATATCAGATGAACAATCAGATGATCAACACTCGGAAGACTCGCCGTTACCGCCAAAAGAACTGTCACCTCCAGCGCCCAGAAGTGTAGACATAGTGTCTTATAAAACAGAGATCGCGACCCAAACCACTGGGACTTTGCGTCGAAACAGTGGCACTGAGTCGTCAACTAATAAGACGATAGAACAGAAGGCGCAATCATTGGAGTCGAATGAAGCGACGTATGAGAACTCTGTGCCAACAAATGAGATAACAATTGTCGAAGAGATGGACAGAAATAAATCAATGGAATCAGTAGTTCCCTGGGCTTACTCTAAGTTATGGCCAAATGAGAAATGTGCGAAACGAACACATCATGAAAGCGATGACTATATATCAGCGCAGACATCATCGCCTATAACAGTGGCCAATGGTTTCATTGACGACTCCGGTGTTAAAGTGACTAATGAAGACTTATTGACCAATAAATCTGAGTTAATCTCAAGACTGAGCAGAAAACTGGATGTTCTTCGCTCTGAAGAGTTGGATTTGAGTCATGACATTGAGTCTAATGAAATGTTAGGACAAGACGTGAGGACTAGACTTAAAGCTCTGGGACTCACAGCTCAAGAATCTGAGAAAATTGATTTGCATTGCGATGAAACAGAGAAAGTGACCAGACTTTTGCTGTCGATTAGCGCTCGACTCCAATGCGTTGAAACACAAATCAATAGAAAGAGTCGTCAAAAATGTAAAGCAAATGAAAATCAATGCAAACGAAACTCATTTGAGAATCCAATCGGTTGTGAACTAATAGAACAAACCTCTAAAACAATGTTCACTCAAACCGATTTACAGCAGATTAGAGACAAACAAACCTATTGTTCCAATAATTTATTCGAAGATATGCAGTCATTAATGTCTAAACGACAAAAACTATTACTCCAATTAGAAGAGGCCCTTCAGCTCAGAGTCAGTATTGAACACAGAAATCAATTAATTGAAGAGAAAATTCTTAAAAAATATTTCGCAAACAAATTGAATGATTTGAATGAATTCCTAGAGTTTATTAAATTAAAATCTAAACTAATTGTAGACATTCGTGAAGTGAGAGACAAAATCGAAATGGGAGAGAGACATCTCTGTGCTCTTCGCACCTCTTAATTAATTACATTCAATCCACAGTTCCCTTAATTTGAAACCTATTTTCTATATTTTATTATTTAATTTAATTTAAAAAAAACAATTATTTAATTTTATTACTTATTATAAAATTACACTTAATTTAATTTTAGTGCCAATTATTTCATTACATTTACACTTATATAATATTAAATTAAAATAATTATTTAAAAGAAAATTTTAAATTATTTCATTATAGTCTTCATTATAAATAACTTATGAATAAAGAAAAATAAAATCAAATGTTTTTTAATATAAATTATTATTATTTTTCCTCATTTATAAAGCGGTAATTAAAACATTTTAATGATTCAATTCAATGCATTTCGAAGG
>JAQFXN010000288.1:0-24751 GCA_034693365.1 Liacarus xylariae | reverse complement strand
CTTCCCTTTCCCTTGAGATATATTTAGAATCCATTCCCTTCCCTTCCCTTGAGTTATATTTAGAATCCATTCCCTTCCCTTTCCCTTAAGGGAATGGGAAGGGAAGGGAATAGGGATTCCCGTTTCGCATTCTAGTCGACACCCATATTACAGTAGTGGAGGCAAATGTGTTGGCAGTCGAGAGAACCATTAAGAAATGGCATACTTTCAATCACTGTTCGTCAATATATATATTCTCTGATGGCTTAATAAAGTGAAATAATGCCGATATATATGAAAGTTAAGAAAAATAAGTAGAAATAGTTTTTCTTTTTCTGAACGAAATATGAGTCCAAATTTTTCAAACATCAAATTGAATGAAAAACTATTCTATTAAATCATTTCATTTTCAACACAATATAACATTATATTTCACATTTCATACCCAATACTCTAACTTCTCTTTAAAAAAAATGAAAAATAAAACATTTCAAAGAGTGGACACAATTTCTCTCTCACCCACTCATTCATTGCCTCTCCTCCTCTCCCAATCTATACAGTAATGTAGGAATAGTACGGATATTGTATAGAAATCTTAGACAAGAGAAAGAAAACTAAAACTCATATATATTTTACAGACAACAGAATCTCTAGTTCTTCTCGAGTCCCGGAATATCTGCCTATTCTTGTTATTGAATTCTATATTCTTCTGGGGATCAAAGAAAGAAAGAAAGAGCAAAAATTTTATTCATTGGTCAGTCCATACATTTTCTGGTAATATTAAAAGACCAAAAGTTATTCAGACATTCTTTCTTCTTATTCTTCTTCTACTACTTATAAATATATTAAAATCGAGGTTTACTGTAAGTGCACTTAACCATAAATTATATGATTTGTGTTCACGTCGCTGAAAATTTCATGAAAAATCTTAAATTCAATAATAATATTACAGTTCTCTCTCTTTCACTCTAAACTCGTAATGCATTTATAGCATTATATCTATATATAAAATATATTTTCAATTCTTATGATTACATATTTGAAAATCGACACAAAATATCTCTTTTATATAACAGTTCTCTTACTATATGTATGATTGAACTGAATGTGTAATAAAAGTTCATAAAATAAAACTTTTCTTATTCTTATTCTTAAGTCAGAATATTATGACTGAATGTTCTGTATGTTTGTCATTCGATCTGATATTTACGCTCTAATTTGCATTCATAGCTAACATAAATATAAGTATCGGTTATTTTTGTTGAGCCGATAGAAAAAAAGTTGTGTTAAAAGAATTCACTCATTTATACACTACTACTGAGACTACTCTATCCCAGTTGTCGTACAGAGAGAGTTACGACACAATGTCTCGTCTGTAAAGAATATTCTTTGCATTTACATTGCAATGAATTTGTGAAATATTCATTAGGAATTCATTGAATGCATTTTTGACAGTTTCTATCTATTCTACTGTAAAAGACTCTTCTGTTTAAATATAAATAGAAATTTTTTTCTCGTGTTTTTGTTCTTAGGCTTTCATTCATAGTGTACTTTAATTATGTTAACTAAAAAACAAAACAGAAAAGAATTGAATGCAATGACAGGTCGTGTCAGTCAACTCACTCTTTGCTAAATAAATATGGATTTTTTGATTACATTTTTTTTAACTTAATATTTTCTATTGATATGTCTGTGAAATCCAATTCAATTTTTGTTTTACTTCTTTTCAGAGAAAAATAATTTATCGATTTGTGAGAGAATAGTGGAGTAAAACTGTTGTGAAAGCGAAACCCTTTTGGATAGAAATAATTGTATTTTTAATTTATTCGAATGTGTTTTGTTTGTAAATAGTATTCATTGGGTTTTGAGCCCAAAATATTTGGTATGCCTTTTCATCGCAATAATTATTGTTAATTTATTGTGAACTTCTTTTCTCTTGTTCTGGGATTTAAGACCACTGAAACCATTGCTATAGTTTTATATTATAGCTATAGCTATGGCACAAGCGATTGGCAAACAGCTCATATGGGATTCAATCACATCAAACATCGGAATAGGCAATCGAGAAAAACAAACTGTTCTCTCCATTCTCTCAAAGCTAATTACAGAGTCAGAGATAAAAATGCAATTTTTTATTACACCGAATAAAGAATTTTCACTAAGTTTTAGATTGAATTTGAATGGAATTCTAATTCAAATTATTTATCTGAAGACTAGAGAATAAGAAAGAAAAAATTTAAATCAATTTTGATAATTGCTTTTTAAGGAATTAGAATTTTTATTCAATTAATTTATTTACTATTACTGTATTTAAAAGAGAGAGACTATTAATAAATTTAAAGACATTTTCATAATAATAGAAATTCTTGAATCGAATAGATTTGAATGAATAGCGTCTAAAAGGCTTCGATTACTTGTCAAATATCGACTAAAGCTAACGGTGCAGTGAACTGGAAATTGTACATTCGATTTATTTGTAATGGTCAAGGGCATTCTTATGATTCCTCTAGCTCTTCAGGCTTAACGGTCTGTGCTTTTCAAATCACTATTCTCTCTCTCTCTTCCTGTACTAAAAGCTCTGAATCAGTAAATGAATTTTAGAGAATATAATTATATTCACAGAATAACAGTAAAAAAAATCCGTAATTGAAATGAAAGTACAGAAGATTAGAATAGAGTAAATAATTTGAAAGTAAAATTAGAGCAAATGATTGCGGAATAAAAGTATTGATATTTTTTACATTCATTCCATACATAACTATATAGTTTGTCTCTAATGTCTCCTAAAGAAAGATATAGAGAACACAAATTAGTTCAAACACATAAAAAACTGATGCCTTCGCTAATGCACTGGTGCTGCGATACAGTACAATACAGAAGCATAACATAGAGTATAAGGCATATCTGTGCAACATTTGACTATTATTTTAGCAGAAAGTGTCGAACAAATAAAAAGTTCAGATAAAGTGCTAACAATTAAAAGGAAGAATTGTTTTGTTTTCATTGATTCAAAGAAACGAAAACCGTTTTCATTGTTTGTCATCGGTTTATATCAATACTTATTTGTGATATAAATGCTCTTTCAATGCAGAAACTATTTCCCACAAATACTGGTACTATATTTCAATTACTACTGTAACACTAACAGTAACTATAGTTGTGAACCGCAATTTTTGATGTCTGTTTGTCAATCAGCACTGGTACTTATGGCCTGTGCTTTCTCTATTCATGTCCGTGTCTGATGGTGTGTGTAGTTTTTGATGTTCAGAGAAAAGTATCAAAAATAATACTATCCTATCGTTGTGACCGTTGCCATAACAGCTGATACACGAGAGCTGCTGTGCCAAAGATGTAGATCTGGATATCTATATATATTACTCCACAATACTATTACTACTGTCTTACAGACCATAATATAATGACAATTGTATGCTTTGGTGTATTTAACCCATTAAGTGCTGCATTGCTATCAATTTATTCATTAATTTATTTGAAGACTTGAATTAAATTTTTATGAAACAAAACTTTTTAGTGAATACGAAATTCATTTAATATAAATTTAATAATAAGAATATATGATTGGATGCAAATTAATGAATTAAAATGCATTAATAAAGGACTAAACATTACTGCATATGAAATATTCAAAACAAATGAATTTAATGTCTGTAAGAATTGCTTTGAGTATCTTATTCTCAAATGTATAAATAGATTAATTATTGTGTAATTAAATATATTTAGAAACAGAATTAACATAATTATAAAACTTTTTTGTTTGAATCAATTATATTATACAACACTTCTTTCGCAAACAATCAATAGAAAACTTTTCTTTATGTTTGAAAAATATTTGATCCAAATATAGAGAATTGATTATCAGCTATTGATATGAGTTTTCTCTATCATATCGTTCACTCATTTTCAAGAATTCAATTTTTGGCAAATGATTCGCTCATATGATTCATGAGAAACCATTATTTACAACAAAACGAATGAATCTTGTCTTTTATATCAAATCCAAGACATGTTAAACTTTTCTCAAACAGCGCTCTAAAACTTCTCCATTGCTTTAGCTTTGAATTGAAAATCTAAAGTTAGAACTCATTTATCGAAATTTAATATTTCTGTATTCTATACAATAAATTATATAAACCTTTCAAATACACTGCACTTTACTATAAAAGTCTATAAATTAAATAAATGAATGAATGAATAGATTGATAAGAATTACTGTCAAAATAGGAAAAATTTTAAAACCAAATGCCAAATGTGTTTATAAATAGGAAGTAATAGAGAAGTAAAAGCAAAAAACATGATGACTGACGACAACTAATTAGAAAATATTCCGAAATTCCTATTTATGTTATTATAAAAAATAATAATAATATATATTTAGAGCTAATATTATGGAAGTATATTATACTTAACTTATTTGGAATAATAATTTATAATATTATATAAATTAATGAAAGAAAAATAAACACTTTTTATGTAAGCCTTTGATCTAATTTATAATCATTAGTATATAATATAGTGTAGAGCACAAGCAATATAAGTATAAGACTGTGTGCGGAATAACACACCAAATAGAGAAGAGCTGACCGACAAAATGCGAGACTGAGATCTATGGCCAGAACTGTTGCCATAAATAATTAAAGGATCAAAACTAGAATACTGGCGGATAAGTTCGAGGCTATCGGTTCTATTGGATCCTAATTGATGAGTAACTTAGTATCTAATGCTATACTATTACAGTACAGAGACATATAGCACAAGTATATAACTCTCTGCACACTCACGAGAAATACTGTTCTGTTAGAAGAAAAAAAGCTAAACACAATTGACCAGTTGTTTAGCAGTGGCCACACAATTGTTTGTGTGCTTTTTTAAACCTGTCTGTGCGCCTAACCGTTGTTATACCCGTTCTGTTGCCTTTTCATTGATTATTTGCTCACTTTTTTTGTTGCCATTTCTCTCTCCAAACCGACAAATAGTTGTTCCTATTCTTTAAGAAAGTTAGCAAAAGAAGGCATAAGAAAATCATTCAATTTTTGTCAATAATTTTTTCAGATTTTTCTGTTTTATTGTTATTTTGTTTTTTTCTCTCAATTTTCGAAATAAGACTTGCATTTGAAAAGATTGCAAAAGGATTTCTAAAACATTATTATATTTTTTGTTTAGTTTAGATATTTTTTATTCATTGCAAATATATATAATCTAAAACCAATTATATGTTATAATGAGAGGGGGTTGTCATGATCTGACTGTTCGCTGTCATATAGATTGGCGACCCCTTAATAATATTGAACACTAGAGTTGTTGATTTGCCGTAAGTTACAAAGAACAGGCTTTAATTTAATTTTTATATACAGAATATTCTGTAATTATTTTCCAATTTCCTATTTATAGATACATTAATTAAACATTAATCAAGTTTTAGGCATGTTTATTTCGAAACAATCTTATGTTAGGCGAATTCTTTTTTAAGAACAACTAGAATTCTGTAAAATATATTTAACAGTTTTACTATAATTTACCTTAAATTAAGAAAAGTGAGTGTAATTTACATTAAATGTGCATTTCTAGCCCTAATCTATTCCTTATTCTATTATTTTAATGTCCCAATCATTTTGTTGTTCACATAAAATCAAATTCAATTTAATTATAAATTAGTCATTAAGTTTCAAAAGTATTGCATTTCATTTATGGTTCAATTCACACATAACTTTGGAGTGAAAAAAAAATATTTAATTCTAATTACAGAATTACAAGATTGCAGATTTTTTTTCTTCATTTGATACTATATTGCGGATAGAATTGCAGAGCACTATCTGCTCATCGATTTAATCTTCAAACTAAGATTTTTTTGCTGCTATTTATTTGTGAATTAATTTCTGCACTTTTTTTCTTATAAAGTTTTTTCTACTTATTTGGAACACATCTCAAGTGATATAACTTTTAATGAATAAAAATGAATTGAATTGAATGCGACAGTGAATAAGTGCTGAAAAGCCTGATATAAATTACAAGAAGAAAAAAAAGAAATATATATTTCTTAAATTTCATGATAATTACAAATTTTGTTATTTGATTGCAAAGTGTATGGGATTTCAGCAATAAATTATTCAAATCAGATAATTTGTAGCTTAAGTGATATGTCTGTGCGTGTCTGCGGAACAGTTATGACCAAAAAGTTTTTGGCTCTAAACTAGTGAGAGAGTGGAGGTATATGTGTGCACAAAGACCTACGTAGACATAGTTAGCAATATATTGGAATTGGGCTGATGTGAAATCCCAGAAGAGAATGAGACAAACGAATGAACGTCGAGGAGATATACAACACAAGACATGGCATAGAGTTATAATGTGTGTGGAAAACGAATCCGAATATAAATTGCGAGTTTGTGTTACAGAGTATTGCGAACTATAGTAACAAAAGAGAAGCAGATTTGTTAAGATATCTGCTAAAAGTTTGCTGGCGTTCAACTAATTAAGGCTAAGAAACAGTTTGTTATAAGTGTAGTTGTAGTGGAACTGTGCAGAGCACTGGGCGATT
Source organism: Liacarus xylariae (assembly GCA_034693365.1). NCBI lineage: Eukaryota > Metazoa > Arthropoda > Arachnida > Sarcoptiformes > Liacaridae > Liacarus > Liacarus xylariae. The sequence continues at coordinate 18,216 of JAQFXN010000288.1, read as the reverse complement.
GTGTGCTCTCTACGGCTTAATGTTATTGCTTATTGGCCGAACATAATAGAATAAAGGCCTCTGCAGTTGGCAACAGACAAAAAATGGCCAAAACATATATATCCTAATAGTATTGTAGCAAAACGTTTGGCTAAAAAATCATCAGTTATGAGATGACCTGTCGCTGAATACCATAGCATACATACACAGGGCATACATACCATAAAGTCAGTCGAGTCGATATCACAAGCGATATGCTATATATAAATTATATATATATATCCTACCACTCCTTGCATTGTATCCAATGTTTTAAATCTTTGTTTTCCTAAACTCACTAACAGTTGTGTCTTATATTTAAAAATCAATATTTTGTCTCTACGTTTACAATAGATTCCAGAATTTGCAGCTTCACTGACATTCATAAACAGTGCAGAGAATAGCAGAGCACCAGAAGTACTGTCTTCTCTATTTATAAATGCGCTTTCATATACATTACTGTATGTGTAATCAAAGAACAACAACTAATTGTTTAAATAAAAATGTAATTATAATTCCATTCGCATTGAAATGAATAACAGAATTCAGAGTTAAATACAGAGATAGAAAAAACAACAGTTAATGAATTAGATTTTTATTCAATTAGTTTTTTTGGTGAAATTATTTTTTATTACACTATTTTACTCTTAATGTCTATCAATAATAGAGAGAAACGCCCGGAAAAAAATTTGATTGTAATTTAATTATATAGTTATAAAACCGAATCTCTATTTTTTCTATACCAGTAATGGCTAACTATTATTGTAAGTCTGTTTGAGCACTGGTAGAATATATTTTATAGACTACTTTCTATTAACATTGACTTTTTTCCCTTAAAACCCCTACACATGTGTCGCACTATTTTTTATCTACTCTATCACACGATTTAAAATAAAGTTCTCTCTCTCTCGCTCTCTCTCTCTCGCTCTCTCTCCCCTCCCCTCCCCTCCCCTCCCCTCTCCTCTCCTCTCCTTTAAAATCGCTCTCTGTTTTTGGTGAACTTTTCTCTTTCACTACTTAAACGATTTTTTTGTCTCATTTTTTTCCAAAATCAATAACTTTAAGAAAGCATTCAATACTTTTCTTAATACTCTTGGAATCTTTAAACTGGTTTACTATTACGAGTTTAATCATTGAGTTTTTTTAGGGAGGCTTTACTTTATTGGCTCCAATAATAGCTTTGAAAATAAGTTTTATTATTGTTCTAATAGTTGATTGTATTGTATGTGTGATTAGAATATAAATAAAAAAATGTTTTGAATTTTTTTCAATTTTTTCCATTTGTTTAAAATTCAAAACACAAATAAAAATAATTAATTAAAATTAAAGGAATTGCAATAATATTCAAATGAGAGGAAAGAATATATAAATATTTAAAATTTGCTGTATTTGTATTCCAGGTGTTAGTGATTACAGGGCTATAGTGGGCGGGGAGGTGTCCCTTCCGTGCAACACATCGCTGTGGATAGAGGAAGACATATCATTAGTGATTTGGTACAGAGGAAACACAGGGATCCCTATTTACACAGTGGACGCCCGTTCCAGTCGTCTGTCGAACTCAAAACAAGTGCCGTCAGAAGAATTGGGCGGAAGAGCACTAATGGATGTCTCTGTTCTGCCGCCGACACTAAAACTCGATCCCGTCATCGAAGAAGATGAGGGCGACTATCGATGTCGTGTCGATTACCGCAAACACAGGACACAGCACTTCCTCGTTCACCTCAACGTCACCGGTAATGCGAATAATGTTTTGGATATTCTTTTTTATCAGACGTTTATTTTCCAGAGATTAATGGCTATCAATATTTATTATAACAATTTTTATATAACAGTTCCCCCAAAACAAGTAATCATCAAAGACTTAGACGGAAATACGCTCAGAGACATGATTGGGCCCTACGATGAAGGCGACAGTTTGACACTAGTTTGTGAAGCCTATGGCGGTTAGACATCGCTTTATTATATTGCTTTTTATATATCAAAATAAGGCAAAACTATATGAAATTTATTTTTCTTACTTAAGAGCTTTTCACTTATTATCGTTAGAAAAGAGATATGAAATTTAAGAACAAAACAAAATTTAATTTCAAAAAATTCTTTGGAATATTCTTTCGGAGAATGTTCTCTAAATATATCGAAACATATTCTTTGATGTTTATATCGATAAAAAGAAATTTTTTCTTTCTCTCACTTTTATATAAAGAAAAGTTTTGGACTCCTGTGGCTAAGACTGTATTCACTTCACAGACAATATCATAGGATTACAGCTATGTTTAACACTATTAATAAAGGAGTGTTAAACCCGGCCTAATATTATTCAGTTTAAACTTAATATATTATTTAGATCTAGGAATCAATGCACTCCTCATTTGTTAAGAATATTATTATTATTATTATTATGAAAGTAATTCCGGCGCTAATAAATTGCTGTTCTCTGTCATCAATTCAATTGTTTAATAAATTAGCGCAAATGTAAAAGAATGGAGAGAAACACCAAAAAAGCACAAAAAACTTTTCTTTTCATAAATATATTTTAAATTAACAAAACAATTATGATATGAATTAAACAAAAACAAAACAAAAAATAGCAAAACATATTTTTCTTATTGCAGTAATAATTTATATCTATATATAGTTTTTTAAAAACTTATATTTATATATGTTTTTCATTTTATTTGTTTTTCAACGGACACTAAAATTCTTTGCGATTCATAAAATTTAATGCCTTAAAGAGTTTTAAGAGAACTAATACAATAGTTTAATAGAAAAATTGGAGAAAAAAAGAATTTTATTAGGAAAAAGTGAAAAAAATCAGATGAAAATAAATACTCGCAGAGAAGAAATGTTTCCTTCAGTGTTGAGTCAATCAATTTTTTAAATGAATAAAAGAAATAACTGAAGATTGGAGTGAAATCTGGAATAAAAGTATAAATAACATTATAAATTGTCTATCAAGTGAAACCCAGGGTCTGTTGTGTGCATTGGGCAAAGTGTATATGAGTGAGTGAATGAAGAGTAGTGTATTGTGTATTCCAGTTCTTCCAGTTCCTCATCTCTCCTTATTTTGTTTTGTTCTCTTGAATCCAATGCCTTCTTTCGATTCACTTTCTATTATATATAATATAACGTATAAAACGATATAAAGTTAAATATAAGACCGAATAAAAAGGCGCACAAAAGTCGATACTCTCTTCTCTTCTCGTCTTTTTCTCTCTTCTTCTGGAGAGTTACTGTTCCAGTAGTGCTCTGTATGTGTGTATTATCTGATAGAATCCTAAGAGACAGAAACGCTGTGACAAAACAATTTCTAGTGTTTGTCGAGACTCGAGTTCTTTTAGTGACGCGAAAAATGCTTTTTATATCAATTCTAATGTTGTGTTGAAATAAATTGTGTTTTATAGCCTCATATGAGAACTGAACTCAACTCTCAAACCCTCTTATGTTGTTCTCACTCTATCTTTTGTTTTTTTGAATATTTTCTTTTGTTGTCTGGAATTTAATTTTGATAAATTGCTTAATAATTATTAATAATTCATATATTCATTCAAAAATGTGAGACTTAATTACACCGATGTTTATAAACATTGTGTATTCAAAACTATAGACAAAGACTGAGTAGTTTTGTCTAAAACCAGACATATTATTATTATTTTCTGTTTTGTCTTTTAGTTTTTGCTCTTTTATTATTGAATTTGGTTATTCAGAGAACAGTTTTCTCTATTCAGTAAATGAAAGAATAAAAATAAAATTATTAAAATTGAAATATAATAGTAATGAAAGTTTTGAAAAATTGCTTTAATATCGCATACATAGAGAGTGATAGAGAAAGATATATAAGAGAAAAGTTTACTTAATTTAATTTCTGAAATGAAATATTTAGAAAATATATATTAATTTTTTTCAAACTTTTATATACATCTCAATTCATGAAACATTCAAAATTGTTTACTACAGTATATTCTATAACGTTATACAAACTTATATTTTTGTTCTAATATATCAATATATATATCAACATTTAGTAAAATACATACATATTTTGATAAGAATATTGAAATTTTTGGCGGATATTCTTATTTTTTACACTTTGGCTGATTTGCAATGTTTTCATGTCGTGCGGGAAAGTAATAAAAATGCAAAGAAATATATATATATTTGAGTTATAAAAACTATGATTTGTGCAACTGTCAGCTCAAATAAACAATTTTCCCCAATGATATACAACATGTTTAAATTTTCATATTAACATAAATTCTTAAACTGAACAGAATTTATCAATTTTTGCCATCAGATCTTTGTTTTTCCTAAATTTATTTGTTTTGATAATATCTATAATTGAATAAATACTAATTTGCTTTTAGAAAAATCATTTCAAAATATATATTTATTCGTTAATTAGAGACTTCAATATTTAAATTTACATATTATAATAAAATTTTATATAATTTTATTATAAAATAATAATAATAATAATCTCTGTATATATTTATCAGAAGTTATTTTATACTTTCTTTAAACAAATTTGTTCCTAAAATGATAGCTCAGTTTAAATTAATTGATTAGTGGCGCTAAAGAACTTCCTCCCAACTCATCACTAGTTCTTTCATTTTCTCTTTTTTTTCTCTCCGATAACTATAATAAGAGTTTTTACAACATTGAAAACGTTGAGCAGAAATACGATTAAAATCATTGCCGTATAAGTTATGAGTAGACAATCATTAACTGTAGAAGAGATAAATAGACTCTTCATTCATATCCAGTAATTTTATTTAAATATTCACATATAAAATGAGACCAAAAATGAGCACAATTTTTAGCCTAAGATAACGCTTTAATTCTTTATTAAATCTCATTTCGCCTAATTGTCAGTCAATTATTTTTATGAATAGAAGTTAATATTTTATTTCCAAACAATATTTTTATATATTATTTTAAAATTTAGTTCCAAATTCTAATCTTAAGAATATAATAAAAGTCTGCAATTAATTTGATTTTTAAAGAATAGACTAAATTATCCTTTTATTAATTAATTATTTTCCCTATGAGTTATAAATAAAGGCATTTGAAACCATTTATTTATTTCTTTATTGTATAATGTTTTTACAGTTTTAGATAAATTCCTTATTTTTATTGATGGATAAACTTATTTCTCAAATATTATCCAAAAGTAAATTTCTAAAAATGGTAAAACTTTGAAAAAAACGAAATCAATGCAAAATACTATAGAGTTGGCTTTTTCGGTGACATTTTTCGATTGGGCCAAAGCAGAAACACATTTACGAGAATATAAAACTGAATACAGAATTGAATACTGAGCGACAAAAAAATAAGAATATTTTTCGCAGAATATCTTTTGTTATATTCTATAGGATTGCCATCACTATAGTAAGTGAACTCTTCTATACAAAATACATATTAATGGTTTTGCGCTATTATTTTGTTTATTTGTTCTAAGATTATGCAAATATAAAATGAAAATAAAAGATTATATAACTTATTCTCTAAAATATATCGCATAAAAGTCTAAAATAAGGCACACAAGACATTAGTATAGTATAGTAGCAATAATTTTATATTTTGCAAATCCTTAGCCTTTCTCTCTATCGATTCCTAACTATCTTTCAGGCATTTTCTCCGATTTTTCATTGTTTTATTCTTCTCCCTCTGCTATCCATCTCTTTATTCAAAACCCCTCTGGCATTGGGTTCGTATGGAATAGAAATTATTTGAGGAATGTTTTGTCTCGTTTTCTTTCGGTGAATGAGCCAAACAAAGACTAACTACTCTTTCCAACCGTTCCCTTATTGAAGAATGTGTTGTAATTAAGTAATAAAATATTTTTCGATAATTTATTTTATTTTTCTCTCCCAAAGCGTAAAAAGAAAAATATTTGTGTTTATAATTTAGTTAAACGAAGAGATAATTTTACAAAAATTTCTTTATATAAAAAAATCTCTAAAATTTCAAAACTTTTTAAAACAATAACTATTATTATCTGCTATTAAATTCTTAAACACAAATAAGTTTATCTTTAAATTTACAGTAATTATGATAAAAATAATAAGTGTCTAAAATTCTAGAATTTAATTATTGAAGAAATTGTTTTTGTTTTTATTCAAAACTTCAAAGAATTTAACGCATTTTTAGCTAATATAAGTGAAGTTATAGAAACAAAAACTAAATTAAGTAAATCGGGATAAACAAGTTGAGCTAAATTGAGAAAGGAGATATTTCATGGAATAAAAAAGAAATAAAAAATAATCAACAAAAAGTAGAATGCTTAAATTAATAAACAATTACAAATAGAATAGTGTGTTGGAGAAATTGTGAAAGCTTATAAATAGAAGCTAGAAAGATTCCAACTTCTAATGTGCTATTTTAACTTTAACTAAACTACAACCCTTGCTTACCCCTGATTATAATCGAAAAGAAAAAATAAAAGAAGAATTTATATAAATTCTATGCACTGTTTACTTAACCATAACTCATACGAATGAATGATGAGATTCTGAACGAAACTTAAATCTTCTTTAAATCAAATTTGCATTTTTCATTAATAAAACAGAATAAAACATATAATGAATCGAAAATTTGGGAAATTTTTAGTTCAAAATTTTTGAATTATTAACACTCTATTTATTTATGTTTGAATATCTTATAATATTAAACATGAGATGAGAAAAATTAAAAAGAAATTCTATTAAAAAAAGATTATATAATCAAAACAGAGATAAAATTCTTTAACATTTCATTTCAACAGAATATTCTGTGAGAAATTAAATTTATTTTTATTTATTTTTAGAATAACTTTTTTTGAGTAATTGTATTATAAATTGCAGTGAAATAAATAATTTTCTTCAAGTCTTTCATTATTCAGTAAAGACTTTTTGCCTAAATCTCTAGAGCTCTTGAATTTGTAGTGAATCCATAGGTCTATATCTCAATAATGGGTCAAATCTATAGAATTTGTGTTCTTTTATTTATGATTTATGCGATTCAATCGGTTTTAATAATACAAAAGTACTTTTTATCTCTGATAACAATTTATCAGTGACTCCATTGAACGCAATGAGAAGTATATAATTATCGTTAGCTTTATTGGACTTATAGAAAATGTTCGCCAATTCTTACAGTTTATATAATATAATTTACTGTATATAATATAAAATAACATTTCCGATAAAGATTCCCAAAAAAGTATGTTTTTTAAAAAATAAACAAAAGAAAAATTTAATTTAATTTAATATAATTTACACAAATTTAAATTCTCTATTAATTTTTTTCTCGAATTTTTCAAATATTTAATAAAATTCTGTATTTTTTTATTTAGAAATTTTCATTTTAGACTTGAATTAAAATCTTAAATTATTTTTCTACCCATTTGTGGAAAACTTTAATTTTTGATTAAAAAAGTGGAATTTATTAAATTTTTTTGTTATAACTTATTATATATTATTAGAAATTTGTTTATTTAAAATATTATAATAATTCTGACGACACATATCTATTAGATTCTGTTTAAACAATGAATATAAGCCTAAAAATTGTTGGTTGCTTTCAATGTTTGCTTTATAGCTAAGAAATCCGTTAACAAATATCACGTCAAATGTATTTCAAGACTGCAATTCAGCGATAACTGTAAGAAATAACTTGAAATTGTAAGGCGTTGTGAGAAATACTAATGCTTTGTCGCTAACTTTTAGGGTTAGGACTCAACAGTGAATGCACAGTATGTTTATTTTTATACTGATAACACCATACACTTTATAAGTAAGAATACGTGTGCAAAAACAGTAACAAAATTAATTGTCAATTTCGGAATTTTTATGGAATTTTTTTCAATTCAATTAAAATATTTTTTTGTTATTTTATTTTCTGTCAACAAATTGCTGTGAATTAAATATAAATTCCTAATAATCTTAAAGATAAATAATTTTAATTAAAGACTTTGTAAAAATATTTTTTCTAATAATCAAAATTCACACCAAAAAAGAGAATATTCTGTTATATGAAAGATATCTTCAAATATATTTCAAGAGTAGTAAAAAAAATTAAGTTATATATCAAAGTTAGTTTCAAACATTGCTTAAACTACACCCAAATCTACTCTCACTCTTACAATAGAATTGACTATAATTTCAAAATACATATTCAAAAGAAAATGTGAATTCTATACAACAGAAATGTGGAGTGAATTTCAAGTTTTTTGATTGTTAGGACCCACTCGACTGACTCGCCTTCACATTTCACTATGAGTTTGTACTTTTTTATATATACTTTTTTGATCCGTCTCTTATTCTTGGGCTTTAAGTTCGATTCGCTTCAACGGGAATCCATTGGCTAATCAATAATATGGCGAATGTGTGGAAATAGTTATGCTGTCGGAGGGTTTAGATGTCAACTCCAATAATGAAATGGTAGCGCATAAACGGATATATACACTATCTTTAAGATATATAGTTCTCTGCTCTCAGACCAAAAATATATACATATATTTTCGATCAGTAATATTATTCTTCATATATATTCTGTATTTTCAATCTCTTTCTCTCATATTTCTAATCTCTTCTTTGATAGATATAGAAAATTATAGTTCAGAAATCTATTTTACCATTTATTAGACATGAAAAATGTTTGACTACAGTAAAAGTCAATTATAGTTTGAATCACGAGTTTATTATTTTCGATATACAAAATATGAAACTTTTCAATACTATTACTGACAATCAATTTGTGTGAAAAATATAAAATATTCTTCAACAACAAGAATCATATCATACAGATATGATCAATGGGGTAGTCTTTTTTTTGGTTATATATTGTATCGGCTCATAAAGAGGTCAAAAGGGAAAAAGTTGTTGCGACTCATAAGGTTATTCAGGAATTTAGGAGTTCTTATTTAAAACTATATTTTGAGATGACATTAGGCATATATGAGTCGCGAGTCAAATCATTTATATAGAAATTTAAGTAGTCACGTTATATCAAAGATATATAAACTACATTTAATACATGATTATAAATTATACGTAATAAGTTAATTGAAACTTTAAGTTGTTTATATGTTAAAACTATACTAAATAACTATTATTTTACTTTGAAAATATCTTGATTTAATATGAATAGATATATATTAATAGGTTAACATTAATAAAAATAATCAGATAGACATCTTAATCAGTTTAATGAGTGATTAACAATGCTGTTATTCATCATTATATTCAAAATCTTGATTTGTAATGGTTTCGCATTTAAACGGATTTTTTACGAGGAATATCTCAAAAATACTTTTATTTAGATTTTATAACTAGGTGTTCATGTTATTACTGCATTCTATGTAAATGTAAATATTACAAAATATCCTTGAAATGAGGTGAATTTATTAAAATTATACAGCCAACTAAGAAGTGTAGATGAAAAGTTTATGAATTGTCGACTGTAGTTTTTAAAACAGAAATACTTGTCCAAATTTACATAAATATTATATGATTCGGTTCAAAGAGGACACGATGAGAATGCGCTTATATGTGGAGGAGGAGGTGGTAGAGGACAAGTAACAGGACTAGGAGTAGGAGCGGTACCGAAGTCAAGGCCGGAATCAAACAAAGACTTGAGGCTTTGAGAAGTAAAGGTCCAAAAGTTGAAAACTGATTTTCATAGAATTGAACCAAAGGTCGTCCAAAACTCAAGGCTTAAAACTTTTCCATTGTTTTTGAGTTTTTCCTAATCTGTTTTGACTTTAAAATATAGTATAAAATGTGAAACAGTTTAAGTTGTTTTTCAGTTCTTTTTTGAGTTGATTTTGAGTTGTTTTCGATCCTAATTGTGTGCAAATACTTGTGTTATTTTCGGACCTAAAAAATGTAAATTTAGTTTAATTTGAATTTAAGAAAAATAAAGAAATATTTAATAAAAGTTTTTTTAAATTGTTTTTATTTAAAGTTATTTTTAGCTAATTTTTAGGACTTTTTTGTTTAGTGCTTTTAATTTGACGGACGAAACAGATTTTGAGGACCGAAAACCTAAGTTAAAGAACGATACGTTAGAGTGAAACCCCCTGTTGGACCAAAACCCTCGGTCCAGAAGTAGTACCAGATCATATATGACTTAGTTCATATGTGCCTAATGTCATCTCAAAATATAGTTTTAAATAAGAACTAAATTCTTGAATGACCTTATGGGTCACAACAACTTGTTCACTCTTGACCTCTTTATTAGCCGATACAATATATAACAAAAAAGACTACCCCATTGATCATATCTGATATTATCATAGCATATTATGACTAATATGTTAATCAATTTCTAATAAAAATTTTAATAACTTAATAACGGGATTAGACCTCAATTATTATAAAATTAATACTTGGAATTAGAATTACAAAATTAAATTCAATCTAAATGTCATTTAAATGTAATTTTGATGATTACTGCGAATTTAATAAGAAGATTAGTGTTTGAAAAATATCTGTACTTATGTTTTATATCAAAGATAATCACAGCTTGAAGTAGAGGTCGAAAACGGATCCGAATTTTATCCGAAAGTCAAAATTTTATATACCATTCGCTGTATAAATAAGACTAAAATTTCAAAAACAATATTAACATTTCAAATGTTAATTCAGTTTCGACAAAATGTTATTCAGTACTTCTAATTTTGATTTGATGTAATTTTTTACCTAAAAAAAACTTTTTGATTCACTTATTATTGTGACATTATTTCGGATAAAATTTTTGAGCTCGGATTGGATTGCATTGAGAAAAAAGTCAGTTTGTGTCGGATAGTTAATTTTGTATCCGTTTTCGACCTCTAGCTTAAAGTTTGCGAGAATAGAGAGAATAGGATTCAAAAATTTCTTATAAAATTTCAAATTATGAATATCTAGAAAGATATTTAAGGATATTTACACAGATTGAGACAAAATTGCAGGGATGCGCGAAGAGAGATATTCTGTTTGCCCCTATCATTTTGATGGGATACCCCTATAGGCTCTCTGCGAAGTAGCCCCCATCCCATAACAATTTCCAGGAAATATTCTGTCAAATTCTGTGACAAATAACAATTTTGTCAAATTCTTGTTAATTTCTTACAGATTTCAACAAAATTCTGCTAAATTTTTAATTAAATTATATATAAATTTGACGATTAAGAAATTCCTCTTCTAGACCACCTCTGTCCAAAATTTAGCAGATTTGTGGCGTTACAGCCTAGAATAACTCCTGACATTTTGATAAAACTCCCTCCTAACTTTTCATCCTTTGCATACCCTTTGCATAAAATTGTACATTTGATATAATTTTATTATAATTCCACAATATTCTTAGCACAGAATTTTACCCATTTCATTTGCTCAAATTAACTTAATTTGCACAGAATATAACACAATTCAATAGAATTTACACAAAATGGACTTTATCTATTTACTCTAGAATGTGGTTGAAGTGGATAGAGTTTACAGAATATTCTGCTTTCCAGAAATTTTAGTAAAGGATTTATAAACACAATAAGTTAGACAGGTTTTTTTGTTTGCGGTTATTTTAGCAATTTTTGTGGCTTGAAAGTTGTTTTCCGAACATGCCTTGGACATGTCACATGTCTGCTTTTTATGAATTTAATGTACTATGGTGGAATTATAAAGTGATCCACCTATTTGCATCCAGTGCATTATATCCACATCTCATTACTCAAATTAATAATTTCAAAAATTGAAATTAATATGCTCTTGCCATATTGAAACTAAATAATATGTTTGATATTTTTAATTGAAATATTGTAATATGGTTACAATGCATAGAATGCAAATAGGTGGATCACTTTATAATTCCACCATAGTACATTATTTTATTATCTAATTTAAAACCTAAAATCTATTGAAATATCTATGTATTTCTCACAATGAGCTCAAAGCTAACTGAAAATTATTGTGCGACATAAAATGCACAGTATAGAATAGCCAAAGGGTTATCCAGAATATGGTTGAGTGAAACCTATTTCTACAATGTTTTGTATCAATTAATTTGCTGACAACTGTCTAGAAGTGCTGAAAATGATGTTATGCACAACTATTTGTCTACAATTAGAAAACTAGTTGTTATTTTAAAAAGTTTTTGAATCCTTGTATGATAAGTATAACAACAAAAAATATTCAAAACTAAAAAACCAGCAGAAAATATAATATCGATTTTGAATTTTCAATTTGCTCTCAATTTAAAAGCTTATAATGAGATTATTTCGAAAACAAGCGCTTTTATGTGCGCCTGAATTGGTTTAGAAAACTCCTTTTCCTAATAAATTTTTTAGTCTGTTTGTGATAAACGTAAGCCATAAACAAATTTTTTCTCTTCTATCAAATTTCACTTAGTTTTTCAAATAAAAACTTTATTTTATTTAAACAAGAAATTTAAATACAATTCTCTGAACAATTATTAATTTTCTTGTCTGATAAAGAGCTTAAGCCATTTTTATTTTGCTTTTTATAAAACACATCGCATTTTTTAACAAAACAAATAAAGTATTAGTTTATTTTTGATAAAATATACTTTTTATAGATTTAATATTTTTTTTACTGTCAAACAAATTGAAAGGATTTTTATTTTAAATACTCTGTTATAAAAAGATTATTCGAAATTGAATTTCTCAGAGATTATATTTACACAAGTAACTTTTCCACCAATTTTTATACATTTATTGAGAATAAATAAACTCAAGTGCAACCTTTTAGTGTTTAGCATTATGTTATTATATTTGACTAATTTGTGAACGACAGCCAAATATTAGTTTGAAGTGAAAACTTAGTCACTTAGTCATTGATAGAAACTCTTTATAATAAAATTTTTTATTTTAAATTATTTGATATTAAAATTAATTGTCGGTAACAGATTAATCAACTAATATAAATATAGCAAAACACTAAGAGACTGTTCTACTAGCTGTGCATATTTAATTTGTCTTGAGTTCAGAAATATCTATCAATAAATTCTATATTCAATTTTAATTTGATTCTTTATTTCATTTTCTTTCTTTTGAATGAACAAAACAAACATTTTCATTCAAATATAATAACTAAAAGCTTTCTAAAATCCATTTGTAGTAAAACTAATGACAACCAATTGATTTATAGAAATTGAATTTTCTATTTCTAAAGAAGAAAACATAGTATAGTTTTATAATAGAGGTGCTAATTTTCAAAAATCTGTCGACCCTTCCCTACCCTTGACCCTTGATTTATTGAAAAAATAAACCCTTCCCTACCCTTGGCGAAAGTTATCAAACCCTTCCCTACCCTTGACCCTACCCTTACATTCTTATTCCCGAAAAAACCCTTGAATAAACCCTTGAACCATTGTTATACAAAATTGTAATCTGATTTTATTTATTGTAGAAAATTTAAATACAGTTTAATTGAGCTTCACTTCTTAATATAAATCATAATTAAATATATAATAAACAATATTTTGTCGACATTTAGTTGTTCCAGACGTGATCGGCGAGCGTGAGTCGATCATTTGTACAAAATATACTGAAACCAAGGGTTTTTATAAAACTCTTTTATCAATTTTCAAACCCCTTCCCTACCCTTTAAAGTTTTTTGTCGACTCTTCCCTGCCCTTTACCTTTAAGGGTAAAGGGTTTTCACAGGGACCCCGTGAACAAGGGTATAAAATTTGCACCTCTAGTCTAAAGCAATAGTGATATAAAATATCAAATCCATAGATTGGGAAAATGAAAGAAATTGAATTTAACAGTTTTCTATTTTTTTATTATTAGAAATGAAATATTGTTTCCGGATGATTTAATTAGTTAATATAATTAATTAAAGACATATTAAAATAATTGAAAGAAACTTGTTTATTTTAATAGGATTAAAAGTAATTATTTTCCAAAACAAGCAATATCTTTCAGCACTAAAATCTGTCACTAAAATGAGCTGAAAAACAATCGTACGATAATAAAACAAAATTTTGTACCCTGTGCATAAAAATCTTGCTTCACTTGGAAAATGCAAGTAAGGCAGACACCACTGGTTATAACTTATAGTTTATCATTATGAACTTGTCAATATTTCGAAGATGGGAAGGGAATTGACTAACTATTCTATCACTTCTAATCATTTCTGATCTAATTATAAAACTACAATTTGGATGGATTTTTGTTTTTTATCAATAGAAAATTAAAATGATTAAAAATAATAAAAACAATATTTGAATTTAATTTACAGCAATAAAGTTTAATGCTTGATTAAGTTTAAATTGATTAGAAAAGCGTGCATTAAGTTTTTAAACATTATTATTATTTTGATATCTGGCATTTCAATTGAGCCTCATCTCAGCATCCCTGTGCATTTGTGCATCTATAAAAGTAATATTCTTGTTGTCTCAAAATATTTAAACGAATGCAAAATAGTTATATGTATTCAGATTTGATTTGAATGACAACTAAAAAAATCAAATAAACGTTCGATTTTATAAAAATAATTTTAAAATATTTTCTTTTTTTGTTTCTCTATCTTTCACTGAAGCAATATATAATCGGCAGTGATTTCATTTACGCTTGTCTTTAACAAGTGACATGCACAGGGTACAATATTTTGTATTATAATAGTACTATTATTTTTCGGCTCACTTTAGTGACGGATTTTAGTGTTGAAAATATCGTCTGTTTTGGAAAATAATTGCATTCAATCCTATATTAAATGCAAGAAATTTCTTTCAATTATTTTAATTAAATAATATGTCTTTAATTAATTATATTAACGAATTAAATCATAAGAAAGCAATATTTCATTTCTAATAATAAAAAACGAAAATTATCTGTTAATAGAAATTATGTTTCAATTTCTTTCATTTTCCAATCTATGGATTTGATATTTTATAGCACTATTGCTTTAGACATTATAATTTCGCCTTCCACAAAATCGTGCGCATATGTGCACTAATACTATTGCAAGACAACTGTAAAAGAAAGGCCTAATAATCGGAATCGAAATAATAACAATAATTTTAATTTATTTTAAGAGTAAAGTATGTGAATCCTATATGAACGAATAGTTTAGGTAATTTTCTTTACATAACTCTGTAATACTCATTATCAGGGGTCGCCAAGGGGGAGGTATAGTCTAAATACCCCTTAAGTTTGAGATTTTGCAAAATACCCCCCCCCCCCCTCTGACTTTGAGCCGCAAGCGGAAGAAGTCATATTTTTACCTTACTCCCTTGTTCATTTTTTCATATTTTGAGAAAATTTACCCTATACCCCCTGACTCGGCCAACCTTGGCGACCCCTGCTCTTTATATACTTTTTATTTTTTATCATCACTTATAATATTTTTAGGGGGTGCTTAATTTTTAGAATTAATCATAGTGGGATCCAAATTCACTGCTTATCTATCTGTCATGCAGTTTATTTGACTTTTGACGGCGCCCTACCTCAAAGACTCAATACAGATATTTTTGTCCTGAGAGATACTTTACCCAATGGTCTCCTCACTCAGCACTAACCGTAGTAAGAGCTGCTTAACTTTTTGAATAGTAAATAGAAGCCTAACAACTCAGCCACTGAGCTCGCTTAATATTATTACAGTATATTTGACTAATATGTGAACGACAGCCAAATATTAGTTTGAAATGAAAACTTAGTCATTCATAAAAACTCTTTATAACATAATTTTTATTTCAAATTATTTGCTGTTGAAATTAAGCAACAGATTAGTCAATTTATATAAAATAAAGTGAAACAGTAAAAGGGTGATTTACTTTGCTGTACCGTTTTAAGATTTGGTGCTCTATAATAACAATACTTTAATTCCATATTTTAATGTTGACTATAATGTCGATTACCAAAACAAGAATAGTCTGTAAAAATCGCAAAACCTTAAAAGATATTTTTAACTAATTTTATTCGGAATATTAGATATTATTCGGAATAGTTGAAACAGTGTTATTAAAATGATAGCAACTATAGCACCTACCCTGCTGATTCTTGACAAGTCCTCTATAAAATATGTTTTGTCTTATAACTAAAATTAGGGTTTAATTTCTGTACAAAAAATGAAATATTCTTAATTTTGTCAATCATTTATGCATTTATTCTCGAATTGAATTTATTTTCACTTCAAATATAGAACTAAAGAATCAATGTTTTGCAGAATTTGAGTGATTCATATAAATTCACTGTTCACTAACCTACAGTGAAGAATCATTTTAAACTGGGCGGACAAATGCTTGATTCTCACTCATTGGCTTTAAGTTTTTATTTTTGACTAAGTTGTGACCGATAGCCAAAATATTAATTTGAATGAACATAGTGTCACGTATAGTCATAGAGCATAGAGTCATTCGTAGAAAGTCTTTATATCAAATTTGTCATTTTGAATTATTTGATATTAATGTTAATCTTTCGGTTAAAGATTAATCTAATATAAAAACTCAAAGCTAATGAGTAGAATCAAGCATTTGTCCGTCCAGTTTAAAATGATTCTCCACTGTATACTCTTGAATGGCTTCTGTATTGCCGTATATTATATTGATTTGCCTAACAGTCAAAGCGGCAAAACTTATTTGTTTTTTTCGCATTTCTTTTTCATCTTTGATATTCTTATTTGAAATATTTTATTTGTATTTTTTTTGTTTTATTTTTTTTAGTTTATTGATATGAACTTTACGTCAAAACTTTTCATATTCTTGTCTGAAATTCTGTCTTTTCCTATAAAACAATGAATCCGTTCTAACTATTGAAATATTTGAATAAAACACATATTTTTAAAAATATATTTCATCGTTTAGAATAGATGTCATAATTAATTGAAATAACATTTTAACAAAAAGTATTCTTAATTTCTGAATCAAATAAAAGAATAAAATTTTTCAACAAAAAAAAGCACAATTCTTCAAAATAGAAATAAACAGAACATTAGTTTTAATTGAATTTGTGCGCAAAGATTGCATTAGAATTGATGGCCTCTTAACAAAACAATATACAGGGATATATTTAGAATTGGATATAATTCCAAATGTGAACTGACTTATTGTTAAGGAATACTAACTTCCAAATTATTCGTAATTATATTAATTTACAACCAGAGACGACCACTATATCTAAGAGGTCTAAATGTCCAATGTCAAATTTCAAAAATCTTATTTGCTTTTGAAATGGACTTTATGGATAAAATTGTTAGTTTTAAAAAAAGTTGCCAACACAGGGTGGGACAGAGCTATTAATCAGATTTAGAGGAGTTATAAAGTCGTAAAAATAATGAATAGAGATTTTTATTATATAGTTTAAAGATTAAATGAAAATTCTAAGTTAAAGTACAGTTTGAAATATAATATTAAGTCTCTGTTAAATAAGACTCATCGTCTACTGGTTGGGAAAGTGAACACGTAATCAATAGAAGATGGGTTCAATTCTCAGCTGAAGTCATTAACATTCTCGGTCATAATTCCTTGTAAAAATTCACTTATGTAACATAAGTTATGTAAAACTATATTATATACAAAAATTATGCAATATTTGTTTCTTATGTATATTTCGAGAGAATTAAATTGAATTTTAATCAAAAATAATTTTTTTCAATTTCATAAATTTTAGATTCATGAAATGAATTATGATTCACTTTAAATATTTATTAGTTTATTATAAATGACAATTTAAATCATAATAAAATTTCAGTTATACTTATATTTTGCAGATAACATTTTCAATAGTTTCGATAGTTTCAATCTTACAATGTAATCATGTAAAACTAAATCATAAAATTGTTGACATGTTGAATTATTTTTACAATAATTATTTTACTGAATGTATTGCAATGTAGTTAACAGGAAAAGTATCATGTTTTTAAGAATTAAACAACTGTACCCATCTGGCCATTCCTAGTTTATAACAATAAAAAATATTCAATTAATATAATGAAAATCTCAAAAAATTCTAACTAATCTTACAAGTAATAAATGGAGAAAAATAGATTATGATAAATTTGTGATTGCGAATCTCTTATATAATACAGACTCTAGCTTCTGATTTTCAAACATATCATCCATTCGGAAGAAATCTTAATGATTATAATAAAATCTCAGTTAATGTATGTTATAATAATTGTATTGTATATAAAAGATTGAGAAAAATACTATAATCAATATTTAAAGCATATAATAATAATAATAATAATAATAATAATAATAATAATAATATTCTGTAAT
>JAQFXN010000287.1:0-24756 GCA_034693365.1 Liacarus xylariae | reverse complement strand
CAGTTCAATACCTGTTGCTGTGTTGCGAAAAATGATCGGACGCTCGATTCAAACGATATTACTGTGAAAGTAAAGAAAAGGGGCTCAAAATTACTGATCATAAAGTTTAATTTTTTGACATACCGGTGCTCATAAAAATTGCAATCATCCCAAAGAATCAAACATTTAAACTCCCGTTTTGTTATAAAGTTTTGTTTATCGCATACTTTTCCTGAGAGACTTTTATAGTGTATTGAAGAATCGGTTATTTCTAAAATTTTTTATTATTATCCCATTTGAAAGACGATTCTATCATATATTCTCCATATTTCCCGATCTTATCCATCATATAATACTGAAATAATTCCAATACAATGACGTTTGAATAATAATTCTTTATCCAATATAAAACTTTATGTCAGTCACCTAAACATAAATTCTTACGGTATTATAGCTTTTGAATCAAAATCCAACCACAAAATAGTTGACCCTCAATGACATTGTGGGCTAAGAAGTTGAAAGCAAATCATATTACTTATAGGGGTTATTAATGTATAGATTTGTAGCACTAATTTGGTAAATATTTGTATGAATTCTCAGAAATTATTTCAAACAACCAATTTAAGTGTA
This sequence comes from Liacarus xylariae, assembly GCA_034693365.1. NCBI lineage: Eukaryota > Metazoa > Arthropoda > Arachnida > Sarcoptiformes > Liacaridae > Liacarus > Liacarus xylariae. Next base: position 24,147 of record JAQFXN010000287.1, on the reverse strand, counting down.
TAGTTAGCACTGGCAAAAGTTTAGGTATTTATTTGCATTATATAATTTATATTCCAATTACAATATTTACACAATTTAATAATTATGTCCCAACAGATCCGACTATGTATTGCTTTATAGACTCAAGAATTCAAGAAATGGAAATTATTTTAATACGAATAAAAGTTTAATTGGAGATAATGGTGCGAAATCAGCAGATATGCCCAAAAATAAGAGAGATAAAGGATATTTTGCCATCACATATTATTTTGACTTTGGAAGACGGTATTGGCAATCATAGAATTTCACAGAAAAGGTTATCCAAAATCGAACTATACTTTCGTCTTTCATATTAACTTTTTAACTTTATTTACATTTATTAATGTTTTTATAAATATTTGAAGACATGTTATAATTATATGTTGAAAATTGCACCTAAAAGTTACATTAAAAAGAAATATTTATTTATAAATATTTTAATTATAACCCTCTATCTTATTACAAATGGCACTAGTTTAGTCTTCTAAATTATATATTTATCCTGCTTTTATTCAAAAAATTAGCTCTCTTTTTAGACTTGATATTTTATGGCAGGGTTTGGTCTAATCTATTGTAATGTTTGTTGGCATATATGGTGAGTAAGAGCTATAAGATCTGTAAATGGAATGGCATTTAATCCTTTGCATAACATCCCCATTTGGTCGTGTATACGAAACTTTTTAGGCATTATAGCCTTATTGGTGGTCATTTGTAAAATGTCAACTAAACAGTAGCACAAATGTATACAATAGATGCTTCCTTTGATGTCATCCCCAATGATGCGCTTCTCTCATAAGAAAGAACTCAATGAATAATAGTGGAGAAAATACGACAATAAGAAGTGGAAGTTCTGATCAAACATTGAACAAACAGAGCGCTGGCAATACATATACAATGAAAGTCGAACGATCAGTGCTATTACAAGCATTCAGTTCCTATCGGTGTTATGTAATTCAGACAATTCATTAATTTCATGCGTCAACTCATCCTTTTATTCGAATACCTGAACGCAAAAAAAATTCACATAAAGAATGTGCCTTTCGATGGCATCCAAAAGCATAGGATGGCATCTGCTTAGCACTACATTCTATTGCCTTATCAACAGAATTGACACTTTGTTAGCCTTTATTAAGAATAACTCTCTGATCCATAAAAAATGCTTTCAAGGATTCAGTTTCGCTCAATTTAGTGATAGAATAGGTTATGGATTAATCATATAATTTATTGGATATGTTATCACAAATGTTTGGTCCACTATTCGGACGTCTAGGAGACCAAATAGGATAAGACTAAATGGAAATCAATACAACTATGCTTTCATTAAGCAGTAGTTATGCAATTTGTGAATCGACTAAATATCGATTCAAGCATTTCCTATAGAGTTAGCTGTTATTAGAAAAAAAACTGACAAAAAAATAGGTTTTAATATTGAAATGATGTTTGACATACTCTCCCAAGTAATTCAATACCTATTGCTTTGTTGATGTAAAAAAAGATTTAGATTGCATAGCAATGTATATAAACTTACATAAACGTGAATCACAATCATTGAATGCACACACACTCTATACCTTAATTCAATTTTTATGGGTTACTTAGTCTTTGATGAGATGTATGAGATGTGTTGAGATGAAACTCTATATAATTCAATAAATCCAATTCAAACAATTCAATTCATTTTATTGTGTGAATCACCCAATAAATAGACCAAAAGCTGACGACAATATTATGGATTGAATGAATGCTTTTTATCCTAGTATTTGTATTGGCACAGGTGTCTACCTATCGAAATGTTCAAATATACTCGAAATGTTCAGGTATTTAGTATTTCACAAATAACTGTAAATTACAAAATAGCTTATATCGGAAGAGACTGTTATTTGATTTATGACATCTGTTAAAAATTAACCTGATTTCAGTCAATGTATTTGAAAGATGAAAATTCAATCCAAACTTTATTCTCTAATTAGAAACTCTTTAAAATTGATTGTTTATAAGTTTTGTTTTCAATTTCTTAAATCAATAAACTATAAAATGTTATAATTTAGTGAACTATTGGTAATTAAATGTTGACTGCATTTAATGAAATGATTTGAATATTAATTGATTCATACTTTGATGGATGACTTACTTTAGGATCAGTACATTTAAACAGCTGCCGCACAAGTTCTTTGATAAGTTAGCTCAGATATATTATAGTTCATATAAATAGAAATATGAATGCCATCACATTCTTGGTATTCATGAGTGCTCTTCTCTGTCACTGTTGACGACTTCTCGAAGTGGGAAAGACAGCTGTGTTGCGATTGTGTTGGAATTCATGTTATATACTAAACCATAGAGTAAAATAATAATAATAGTAGATATAAAAAATCATTGAGTGTATGAATATATGTCTATATACAGTGCGCATAAAAATATTTCATGTCATAAAGAGTTGAAGTGCTCTATCGCTATATGTTTTCAACAGCAAAACACGAACCCGTGTTGAATGCACTTTTACGTGTCGTTTTAGCAGCTGTTCCACTACAAGAAGGCTGTCTTTTTTTATACTATCCATGTCTATAGTTATGTACCTAACAGTACATGTATTAACACTAATATCATATCAGATCAAACAGAAATATGTAGAATAAGTGAAATTAATGGATGAGTCCATGTATTGCATCCTTGTTTGGGTCAATCGTTTCATTGATTTTCAATGCAATCGCGAACTATACCCGTCCAACAGTGTTAGGCCGACAATGAAAATATGCTCAGCTTTTATGCAAAATATGCTTTTAACATGTTGTAATGTAAATTAGATGCTTGAAATAACACTCAGCAGTCATAATCAATCATAGAGTACCTGAGCAATGCATTATTGTCCGAAGTGTTGTTCTATTGATTCCAACACAACATATCCTCTACTGATGGATACCTTTTTAAAGTTATTCTTTAAGAATTTTTTAGCCTATTGTCGAAACCTTTGCTGGATTTCAAACTTTTAACCAAATTCATTGATGCGCTATCTTTTAAATTCATCCATTTCTGTCCCATTATCTCATTGTATGTAAAGATGTTTGTAATACTATAGTATAATAGTTTTCAGATATTGTTAGTATTTCCACAAATTTTCACAGGAAATGGCATTAAGTTTATTAATATGTGCCCAAAAATTTCGAAAGTCTTGAGTCTTTCTGAAGGTGTCAACCATTAATCGCAGGATTATATGCAAAACATTAGTTTTGATGAGAAATTTGTCGCCGAATGTGGATATCAAATAACGGCTTATCACAGATTTGAAATCAGATGAGGGAAGACAAAGTGTACAGGACTTGCAGCTGTGAAGCATTTTATAAGAATTTTTCATAAAAGCAAACGTCAAATAAATGTGAGCGAAAAGCAATAGAATTTCTCATTGAAGCCCTTCATATGAATTATGTTATAAAACTTTTTCAAACTCGTGCGAGCGTTCACTGGATTGCACTCATTGCACAACACATCCCTTTCAATAAATCAATGTTAGAGTCACGCCTGTTATGCCTGTAATCAGTTTAATGTTCACTTATGCACAATATTCTCATTTCGATTCATTTCTTAAGAAACCTTTTCCTAATAAATGAACGGAATTTCTCTTCTAATGAATTCAATCGATAAATAATATATTTTAAATAGGTACAATTTTTGATTCTTTTATTACTCTTGTTTTGCTTGTTGTTTATTTAAATATATATCTATCTAATCATATGATATGATTTCCGATAAAAGTAAATGGACCCCAATCAGTGATGTGGAAGGTCCAAAACGCCAAGGTGTATTTTTGCTTTTCTCCAATTTTTAGATTTTTCTCCCACTTTTTGCATTAAGTTTAGGGGGGGGGGGGTATCTATCTGTCCATAGAGGTAATCTTAACCACAAATGGCTAGAGAGGTGTTCCGGACTGGACCCCTCCTTCCACATCCTTGACTCCAATATAGGATATATTATTACTAAGGGTTAGTGTTACACAATAGATGTTACACTAAGGGGTGGTTTAGCGAAGCTGGTGTTCAATTGATTCATTCATATCTAAGTTATATAATAATTATTACAGAAAAGGGGACAAACCTTATTTGTAACGTTGTTAATGACAAACATTTGTTTTTTGTTCAATATTAGGAAAATTAATTGAGTTTTTGCTGTAAATTATTATAGACTTAATAATAGAACTTTCAGTAAATGAAATATTAAGTATAGTTAGAATAAATAGGGTATTGAAAAAAAAGATTTATCTAAGAAGTTATTCTTAACAGTCATCAAAGATGCGGTGCTCTCACACTCATTGAAACATTCAATTGCGAAAACATTAGGAAAATGTTCACTAAATAACCTAAACTCAAAAGAGAAACAATTTTGGCTTCAAAAAAGTGAATCTGAATTGAATAGACGTAAATGCAGTATTGGTTGTCTCGCAAACGCTTTTTTGACATTTTCTCATGATTTCCCTGCCTTTTGTGAATTCAAGCTTTTGTGGAATCACAACCTGTCCTCTATATACAGGTGTAGTTCACCCAAATCACACCAAATCAATACAACCATGACTTCAAACTACTACACTATAATTCCTCGCATACGTACCCCAAAACACAACTTTTAAGATACTTTAGAACTATTTTGAAAGAATTATTATAATAATGGTTGCAGAGGTGGACTATTTCAAAGTAAACATATTTATAAGTAATGAAAAAATAAAAATACTGTATATCACAAACAATGATCAGTGAAATGATTCAATTTTATGATAATATTGTTTTTAGAAAATTACTGAAAATGAGTTCAGTATTGAACAAAAGCTAACTGTGTATGCAATTCTGTATTGTTCAATCGTTTATTTACTATAGCTTAAAAGAAAGATATTATTATTATAACACATCTTATATCTTATTATTATTGTTAAAGAATAAATGATTAACATTCAGTCGAATTTTCTGTTTGCCTTAAGTTTGAAAACTTGATTAATAGCTCGTCAAAGATTAGACACCGAACTCGTGACTTGAAAGTTGAATACTTAATTGAAGTATTATTCAAGAGTTACCACTTCAAGTGCTTATTTACAATTTTTTATATACTCAACCAATTTGTTAAATCATTTATTAATACAGCTATTAATAAGTTATATCACACGAGAAGTGTTTCACTTTTCATAATGACTTGAAGGCAAATAATAATACTTCGAAATTAAGAAATGGAATTTCAGAGGCTATTAAGTTATATAGTGTTTTAATTAATTGTTTAAGATTATCATGGCTTAATTGTAATTATTTGGGTTTATTTCAAAACATTTATAACATTTTTTCTTGCAATCATTAGAAAATCATTTGAGCTTAATGTTTAAACCGAAAATCAATTTATTTTCTAATTATCCCTGATGATTTATTTTCAGAATTATTAGGAAATTTTTACAATTAATAACCTTATAATATCTCCATATATGACAAACTGTAAGAAATATAAAATAAGAAGTGTTACAATAAAATTTTCTTGAACAAATGTTTAAAAGAAAACAGTTCTGCTGATTTAATAAAATTCTATATTACACTCGGATACAATCAAAAGTAACACAAAATGTGTCAATTTTAAGATCGTATTTTTTAAATATTTTTGAAACGAAGAACTTTTATAGTTTTTCTCGTGAATCGAATGCAATGAACAATATTGAATGATTCGGTTAAGAACGGCATATGATTTGCAAATATTCATTTGGATCAGACAGAAACAAAGCGCATAAACTTACTTTAAAAGCTTTTCCTCGTGACTTTGCTTTAATATTATACGGCAAACAAATTCTTATAAAAGGGGAAAATTATGTTAAAATAATTATTCGAATTATATTCTATTTGTTTTTTAATAAATATTAAATAATTTATATTTTATTTGTTTACCAATATTTATAAAATTAGTTAGAAATCCCCAAAATTAACTATAAGCAGAAATATGAATCTCAATAAAGAAAAGTTATTCAAAATATGCATCTTGCAAGATTATACGCTTTGTTTCTGTCTTTAACATATTTCATTCGAATAATTTACATTTCGTATAAAGATTCCTCAAAAATATCCCATGACGTTTCGTTTCCAACATGACCAACCTAAATTAACCTCATCTAATTAACCTAACTTAAACTATCCTTGTCTATCTTAATATAAATATATTGTAATAATGCTCAAATCAACTAGATTTCTATTAATGAATTCATTTGAATTATTTCAAAATATAGAGATATAGTACAGTATATTTGCGAATCTATAGCGTGTATAATATGTGGAAATATAATATTTGAGAATCAATGAAAGAATTCATTCGAGCGAATCAATCATAAGAATATATTTATTCTATACAACTATTTGCAGGGAAAGGGGAAATTATGATAAAGTAGAGTCTCATCTTTTTTGCATAACACAACGCATCATACCATCTGCACAGTTGTAGAGCACATATGCTTTCCTTTTGATGTGAAAGATGCAAGAAAAACATATCTCACTCTCTTTACTTCATTTCAGTCCATTGATTCAAATTAAATTCAATTCTTACGGTCTTAAAATTTATACCAACTCCTTAAATAATACATATTTAGATAGATTGTAAAAACAAATATTCATTTGTATTGTAAATTATAATTGAAATTATTCTGGTCTAGGATAGTTGTTTAACAAGCTCTATTATTTTGCTACTTCCAGATAAGCAGTTTGCTCTACAATTATACCTGTCTACAATACTCTATAAAAGTTTACTAGTAGATAAAGTTTACTGACTACAAATTGATACAAAGATGTTATTTCATGTGCGGATTTCAAATCTGGACGAATTAATTGGTGGTGGGATCTGGTTCCTAAGTTATGGCCAGAAGAATATAAGTTAACTATTATTGAATAAAATTTAATTAAACAAATTCTAAATGATTGTATTAAAAGTACCTCGGATGCTTTACAGGGTACCCTCTAAATTTGGAGAAAACGGTGCTGAGACTTTCGCCTCCTAGGCTTCGCCAAAATCAAATTCCCCCTGGTATTTTCAAGTCACCCATCCCTGAAAAATACTTTTCAAACTATCGAAAACATTTGAAAACAAGAACTAAAGGACTGACTATATGTTTGAAAATCCTTTGTAAGTGCCTGGCTAACTGCCTATGCACCAGGCTTTGCTTGTTACCTATGCAAATTCAACTTTAGCTTTAATTCAAAAGAATATATCTATAATTTAACATATACATTTGTTTAATATCAAGCATGTTATATTTCATTTGATTGAATGATGTCAATACTCTTCTGGTGAAAACTCACGAACAGATCGACTCCACCTAAGTCTTACATATTTGAGACCAACACATAACCAAACTTTTCTGTTCTAACTTTCTTAAAATCAAAGCATATCTCCCTTTACCTGCATTTACAGTACACATCGGAAAAGTGTTGTGGGGAAAGACCAAAACAATATGTTAAAATTCACAGTAACTTCTCTAGCAGGGGTCGCCAAGGTAGGCCGAGTCAGGGGGGTATAGAGGGGGTATTTTGACAAAATTTTCTGAAAATGCTTAGAAGGGGTATAAAAATTTTCAAAATCTGAAAAATGCACAGGAGGGAGGAATAAGGTAAAAATATTAATTTTTTGTCTGCGACGCAAAAAATCAGGGGCAGGGGTATTTTGCAAAATCTCAAACTCAGGGGGAGGTTTTTTAGGCTATACCCCCCTTGACGACCCCTGCTCTCTAGTCATCATTGATGATAATAAAACAACTCAACTCACACTCGAGTGAAAAACTATTTTAAAATTTCGATAATTTTAATGCAAATTCACTTCCAATTCTTAGGTCAACAACATTTAAAGCCGAATAATGGCAGAATCGACTGGTGTTGGCGTTGCAGGTGGTCTGCGATAATGATAAACAAAACAATTTTAGTCAAACACAGTTAAGTGATGTAAGGCTTCTTCAAATTATCATATCTTCAAAGCCATAGCCATTAATCTCAAGTCAGCAATAATTTGTTCGATTGTTAATACTTTTAAAGGCTTAATACGAGGCCTTCTTTTTGAAAGAGTATACAAATGCATGTGTAGTGAAGGGACCTCTTTTGTAAAATACTGAACCGCTTTTACTTTACATTACATTAGATTACATGAACACAAATGCACTCATTTTACGCGTCGGTCGCCTACCCCTGACCTTATCGTTGCTTAACCTTTAAAAAATATAATTCAAATACATTGGAAATTAAGCGAAAAAGGAAAAGCACTTCCTTTTCTTTGAAAGAGACATATACTCTACAGTATGTGAATATGTGGGTGATATACAAAAGTATTACTATTCGACACATTACCAAACCTATCGTAGAAAGTGAACAAATATCCCTAAATGAGTTTCCGGTCAGATATGAGGATATGTGGGCCCTATAATAATGATAAACAACTTTCCCTTAATTTTTATACTCATTTTTTTAATGTTTAAGCAATAATTCATATTTGATTATCAGTTTTGTCTTTTATATTTTTTCTATTCAATAAACCAGAACTAACTCAACAATTGTCAAACATAAGCTTATTAGAGTTTTACCAGGGTTCTCAAGGGGGGGGGGCAGAAAAGGATCAGGGTGAATCCAGTATCCGTGAATCTCTACAGAATTTGAGAAGTTTGTTAAAGAATTTCAGTTATTTTTAGCAAGAATTCACCAGAATTTAAAGATTTTTTTACAAAATTCAGTCAAATTTTATAGAATATTCTGACCTTTCGCCACTTTTTCTACATTCGCTAAAGCAAATCCGATTTCAGGTATTGTTACTTTGCTTGAAAGTATTTTAAACCTTTCGTCCGCATCTCTGGTTTTTACTTAAATAGAATACTTTTTACTAATGTCTGTTCAATAGCTTGTTGGAAATGTTTATGCAAATTATATTATCATTTATGTCATAATCACAACGATTATAAGTGATTGTTATGAGAATATCTAAATTCATTCATTGTTAGCAATTGTTAAATGCAGTCTCATCTTAACTATTATTCATAAACTATTGTATACTCTGTGTATTTTTTATTGAATTTAATTTTCAAATTGATGATTTAAGATATTTAGTGAATACAAAATATTTATTAAGTAATAATACATGCTTAAAAGATTTTTATTAAAATTTAAGACTTACAAGTTAGTTGAAAGTTAAAAGTTTATGTAAATTAAAATAAAACAAATTCGAATTCTTTCGATCTTCAGGGATGTAATGATTAATAAAAAGTTGTTAACAATTAAAAAAATATACTAAATTGTCATGACTTTAAGATCGATTTTCAATGATCGCATTTCAAATATTGTTGATATGAAACCTCTATTAAGGAGTGAAGTTTAAACAGGGATATGCAGAGATCACCAATTTCTAAGCAAGATACAGTCAAAGTAATCAATTAGGAGTACTTCCTACCTTAAATAAGGAGGGTAATTTTTGAATGAATCCCCCTGTGATTTCCAGAAAGTTGAAAATTTCACAGTAAATCCGATGAGGTTTTGCCCCCCCTCCTTAAATTTGAAAAATTTGCGAAATTTTTCAAAAATTTGCCTTCTTTATTTAAGGTGGAAAGTACCCCTAATTGATTATTTTGGTTGTATCTTGCTTAGAAAGTGGTGATCTCGCAATACCCCCTTCCCCCCATATGCACATCCTTGTTTAAAATAAATATCATTTTGCATGTTATCAATGAATTAAATACAATGGAAGAATTATTTTTACGTGAAACAATAATTTAGTTCAATTAATTTTTAAAATTTCATTTATTAAAAAAAGGAAATCAAAAAGTTCATCAATTATAAAGGAATTTGATTTAAGTTTACAAAATTGGTTTATCCTTAACCAATAAATCATTTATTTATCATAAGATATTAAACCCAAAGTTAATAAACGATAATATTTGATGACATCAACAGAATTGTTTTGATAAAAAAGTTGAATTAGATTTAGGAGTTATTTCAATAATTAGAGTTAATTAAGAAAATTGTGCTAAAACTAAGGAAAATAATATTCAGTGTTATATTATAGCTACAGAATCTGTTACAATATAAGTGTAGATAATATTGTGAACAGCATTAAAACTTATTAGAAACAGAAAAGAAGCGCAAACAACCACATGAGGCCTGCCTTTGACGTTCAGAACATATTGTATAGACATTGCAATTAAAATGGGTCGACCATTGAGGCGAAGACGGATATGAATTATTTTGTGTTTAACTGTAAGGTTAAGCGAATAATAGAACGATTGAAGCATTAAATAGTCAATGATTTGATAAATTTAAGAAAATTAATCAAAGTTTCATAGAAAGCATAGAAGAGCGACGGCAATGGCTGTTATATATTTATAGAATCCTCATATAGTGTATGCAAATTCCATAACAATATTCAATATTTGCAAAACTCGACAAATACTCGACAACTACTTGCGATGCTTTCAACTTTTCGTTTGTGATGCAAACGCCGTGTCCTCTGAGAAATCACTCGATTTTTCAATACCTCAATGGGATATTTCACAAAATAATTCTATAAAATATTATCTTTTACTGATTGTGCACTCTCTGAAGGAAATGCGGGTATATTTTGATCCAAATAACCTGTATTTGCATTAGAACTTCAATTCTCAGAAAATCAATTTAAAGAGTAGTTCAGGTTTTTAGTTAAGAATTGAGTTCAGAAGTGATTTATTATTAAACAAATATTAGAATTCGTTATAAGTTTTTCAAAGAATAATAGAATCTTTATAGACTAAAATAACTCAAAGCTGCCTTATCTTGATAATCTTTTATATTGAATGAAGTTGTTTTGAAATTGAAATTGAAATTAAGTTAAATTTAAAAATTTCATTGAGAAATAATTATCAATCTTTAAGAGTAAAATCAATGAATTTTTGTATCAAAACTAAAATATCTATTGAACTCAAAGAATATTATTTCAAATATTTTTAACCAAAGAATAAAAAATATAATGCATTTGAATGTATTCATTGAATTCTTAAAAAAATCTATTTTCAAACAAATGTTAACACTTCATAGTTATGAAACACTTCATATTATGCTGTGCTCTACAGTGTGCTCTATTATAGTGCAGCACTATATTTGTGAGAAAACTCTTGTTTTTCATTGTGAGCTCTCTCTTCACTTGGGATTCGTCTGTATTTTTAAAGAAAGGGTTGAACTCTTTTGAATATTTGCTTAACATTTGGTTGTATTCATTCATTATTATTAAAATCAAAACTAAACTTCTATTCCATTAAATTCATGGATTCATACAATACGAGAGTCTATTTCATAACTTTTTTCAAATCAAAATACTATACGTTATATAACTCTTAGAGAGAATATCCCCTCTTTCTCGTCAACCAAGACATGTGATGTGATATAAGAGGAACGGCTCTAAAGGAGGACTCAATTGATGAACTGAGAGGAGTCCTGACTTAGGCTTTTCGGCGCCTTTTAGTTGTGCCCCAAAACGTCCATTCCGTCTAATTTATTTGACCGACAGCTGTCTGCCTGACCCAACTGACAGGTGCGTCGTTAATCATATACTGACGTCTATTTTTTAGGCTACTTAACCACAATTAAAAGCAATCAAATAATTAAACAAAAATTTAGAACTTTTTAAAATTATTTATTATTTCAAGTCTTTTGCAAAAAATACAAATAAAATAAAATAAAGAAATAGAATAAAATGCTATTTTACAATATATTGAGCAAATCCAAGTAAATGATCAGTTCTTCGAGTATCGCTTAACTATTGGTAAAACTGTATAATAACTGTGCGATAATTTATTAACTAATAAAATGTATGCAATAATAATAATACAGTAAATGTTTGACAAAACAACTTTAATAATAAACCAAAAACGACTAGAAATTCAAACATAAAATGGAAATTTAAATAAATTTAAATAAAAATTATATTTATTTGAAATCAAATAAATAGTTAACGATTCGCAATCATAGGCCTAACACACCTGCCGTTAAATATTGGCAAATAATTTTACATTTCAACCGACAAAAGTCGCTACATCATTTCAAAAAGAATTAACCTGTTATTTTTCATTGAGAAAACAATCTGTTTTTGTGACAAAAAAAAATTACATTTTATTCTAAACTTTCATACTTTAAAAGTTTGTGTTAATAATAATGACCCAAAGCTAATGTAAAACAGCTTTAGTGTAAAAAAAAACCTGAAAATAACATTTGAGAGTTTGGTCAGTGCCTGTGCTTCACTAAACTTCGTGACCTTAACGACAGGTGCTTCCTTAGGCCAAAATTCTTTTCATGCGAGTTGGGCTATAATACATTTGCTTAGTTTTGCTTTTCTTAAGACTTATAAACACTTTTTTAAAAAAGTAAAATTTTAAACTAAAAAATCGAATTATTTTTTTCTTAACAAAAAATAAAACATTAAAATATATTCATATTATATAATATATGTAGCGTTATATACAGTTGTGATCAAAGGTTAATTTATATATAAAAATGGAATAATGATTTAACTACCACTACTACATCATCAGATTATCAAATGATGGCACTCATGAATTCACCTGATTATAGCGCAACACTAAAATGCAAATTAAATTAATGGATGAGTTTGTGTACAAAAGATTCTTTGGTGAAGAAAAAGTGATTTTCTATATTAAAATAAAAATCTATTATTTTATGTGAGTTTTTAAAAATCAATTATTTATATTACAAACAACTATTTCTAATAATAACATATTTAAAAAACAGTAGCATTTAATCAGTAAAGACTAGTAGCGATAATGTGTGAGAACTACTGCATTCTATGATTGGCACTACCGGCACAACCGCCGTCTTCGTGTTTCAGCAGTAGAGACATTCGCGAAAATGTTTTGCTACACGTTTTGCAGCTATACTTCTTGACATCAGAATGGGTTTGGAGATGTGCTCTAAGGTTAGAGCGATCAGCGAATGCTCGGCTGCAGAATTCGCACTGAAAGGGCTTTTCCCCCGTATGGGTCCGGATGTGACCTAAGATTTAAATTAAATTTCATTAGTTTTGGGTGAAATGTGTTAAATCATATTCGTATATACCTTGCAATAGCCAGGGTCTCGAGAATGCTTTACCGCATAGTTTGCACTTACAGGGAAGGGTATGTGTTCTGATGTGCATTTTCAGTGCTCCCAATGAGACATAAACTTTATCGCAATGTTTACAACTGAAAGCCTTTTTGCTTTGAGTCGCGCAATGAAATTCTTGATGTTTTGATAGACCACTAAATGTTGAATAACTCTTATTGCAATCCGTGCAGTGATATCGGGTCGCACTTCCATCCGATCCATTCATGACTTTACGTGATTTGGCGTTTTTGTTGTCCGCTTTAATCGGTTCGTAATATTTGGAAGAGTTTTCTGTAGAAACACCTGAACCTCTTGAGTGAACACTTCCTCGTCCCGAGTCATCGGAACCATTGAGACTTGGAGTGGGAGAAGAAATAATTAATGAACCGGTGTTTGTCTTGAGAGGCAACTGTTCGTTCCAATTGGATAAGTATTGCGGTTTATATTCTGACTGCACGGGAGATATGACTGCATGTCGTGTGGAATGACTGGTCTCTATAATACTGTAATTATTTGCGGACAAACGTTCTGAGCGTTGAATTGGTGTTTGCGGTGGAGATATGGGGTAATCGAGATGTCGGCTCTGGTAGTAGAGTGAAGGCGATTGCATTAGGTTTTTGTTTTCATTATATCCAAAATTAGCACAATTGCCAAATGCGAACGGTATTAGAGGTGCCGATTGAAAGTGTCTCGATATATGAAGGGGTGAAGAGGGGGACAGACGTTGACTCGAATTAATTGTTTCCAATGGAATCAGTGATGGGTTCGACACTTCACTACCTCTTTGACTGTTTGGTGAATAATTATGAGGCGATAGACATTTGGCCGATGCTATAGACTGCACATATTGAGTGTCGCCGTATGGAGAGGTCGGGTATGAGTTGGTATATGAGTTAATTTCTTTGGTCTTTTCAATCTTTATTATCTCTCTTTTTATGTCAGTATTTGGTTCTTTGAGTAAATGGCTTTTAATGCTGAGATCAAAGGGACCTCCCTTTCCATCTGTTAATGCAATAGTCATAACATTAATAACAAATATTTTTTGTTTCATTAATTCATCTAATCTTTCCAAAGCATTAAATCATAAAAGAATCACAAATTCTGCACAAAATGTGTCTGAACTTCAGTAATGGTTAAGTCAATGCTAAAGTAAACTGTGATATAAACTAATGCATAAATTTATTGCATTTATATTTACTTTTGATAAGAGAATTGGAAATAAAATTCAGATAATTCTGAATAAAGTGAGAACTGAGTGCATGAGAGAGAACTTGTGTTTCAATCATACAATGAATTATTTAGTTTTGATATCAGTTCAGTTGAGATATTGTCGGACGGCTTATGGCAGTGGTTCACACCTCGAGAGACGTGTGTCTGCAGCAGCTGTCTGTGTGCCTATTCCTGTGCCAAGATTTACCTGTCATTCACAGTTCGGCGTTGTTCTCAACGAATATGTCTTTCTGTCTGCACTTAACTATATTTTATGTTTGTCTCTGATATGTTATTCAAGTGGTATTTATTTGTAAAACAGAGCCAAACTGTTAAGGCAGGTGTTGTATATTGTGGTGAGTTATTATAGCTCTGCACTGCTCTCTAACGAACATCACTCTATCGTCTATTTGTTTATTAAATTACCTTTAGCTCAATTGGTTAAGTTATTAAAGCTGTTTCTGTTGTTCTCAATATTTTATTAATTACTTTCGTCCAAAAAAACGAGATATGATTTAGCCATAAATGCTGGTTTTGGCTGTTGGCTGTGCTAACTGTTATACTGTCCTTGACAATCGAGGTCAATATTTCATTAGTTTAGAAATTATCAATTATTTGCTATAATTGTGAGGTTTCAAGATTTATTGATTACAACTGTAAAGAGTATTGAATTTCTATGACTTTCTTAGATATGTTAGATATAAATAACTCAAATATCGCTGGCATTTATCAAAATTCTTTATAAATAATTTAAAACAAAAGCTTACCATAAGATAAATCGATGACATGTCTGTTGTCATTATTTTTCGAAGGGCTGTTCTCTTCGTCATCAGTACATCCATTGGTTTGGAGTGAGGTATTGGTGTTTCCCGAAAATGTTGCAGAAGTGATGAGTTTAGAAGATTTCTTGATGAGGAATGAACGGGGCATTGTTGGCACTGGGCTACTAGTGTTGGCCTTAGATTAATACAACACTAATCGAATAAAACACAAGTTTGGCACTGGAGTAGAGATGCTTTGATCGCACCTTTTTATAGGAGCACTACTATATGGACAGAGCGTTCGTATATCAAAGATAAACGCAATGCGATTCCCAACGATTGAACAGTTGTGTAGAGATCCGAACGTCAAGTGAGGACTTGGATTAGCAGACAAGCAATGTATATCTGGTTCAGAGCTGGCAGTCCAGCGGCATTCAAGGCAGAGGCAGGTGGACGGGAGAGAGTTTGGCCCAACCACAACGTTACTGATTGTGAGCCAATCCAATCACAGAGCAGGTATTGATTCGTTCCCCACTCTCTTAATGACAGCTGCATATACTCTCTATCAAAGCACTGGCATTACTGGAACTGCTCTTAACTACTCTAAAGGAGACGCAAAGAGGAGACCAAAACTTGTGAATTACAAAAGGGGATCAAATAGGCTCCGGAACAGTACTATGGGTTGGGATAACAGCAATAAGTCCTAAACGATTACATTAGAGATTTGTACAGAAGAGACACAAAGTGAGAAACATATATGAGTATGGATTATAACAGGTGCAGCACTTTGTTTGACAATTAATTTCATTTTAATTAGGAATAAATATAATCCAAAGTAACGAAACTGATTATGAAATGGTTCGGACCAGACATGTGCAGCATTTGAATAAATATAGTTTTTTATATTATATGCAAATTATGACCAAATCGTATGAATACTATTATATGAGCCATATATTGATGAGCGAAAACCATCATTCAATTCGTGGGAAATTTTATAAATTCATTACTTCTCATTATAATCGAGTCTTTTATTAAATTTGATGGCATTCGCGCTCTATTGCCTTCAACGGTATTCAACCCTTTGGGGATCCATCGGATCCATCATTCTATTGACACAACAGTTATGTGTATTAAAATGCATATCGAACTCAACTGAAAAGAGTTTACTCAATAAATTGAAGCACAGATGGTCTGATCATTTTTTGGTCATACTGTACTAGTGTCTCATTTTGTGACACAACTAAAAAATAGAGGAATGATGACTGTGTGCCGAGTGATCAATATTCATCTCAAGCTATTCAAGTCATTTCAAAATTGAATGAATGCGCAAAAACACTATAACAACACAATTGACAATACTTTTGAGGCATTGAATGTTAGCCATCGGTGTTGGGTATGTGTGCCCGACAAACGACAGCACATTAGCATTGGAAACTCTACGGAAACCCTCTTTTCTTCCTTTTACTTAAACTAATGTATGTCTTAAATCTCTGTGAGAAGAGTAGAGAAAACTTTCAAATTTATCTTTACTGACGAAACAAATAATGATTCAAAAGTAAGTTTATGTTCACTTTCTCTTTAGGATCCATTCGAGAAAGGGGTCAATGAATCATAGTTTTTGCAAAGTTTGTTAAGGAGTGGTCACTTGTCTTTGCTAAGGAACTCACTTACTTATAGTTCCTCTTCTACAGTAGCTTTCACTGCATATTCCTATCGTATGACTTGTGTTGTTTGGCTAATGATAGCCGACACTGCCATAGCTTAGATTCCACCAAAAGCAGAGGAACAGGTGTTTTCTTTAACTTCAATTTGTATATCATTTCTAAAAATATGATAAAACTAAGAATAAGCCTTCGAGTGAAACAAAAACAACAAAACTAATAATTTTGCAAATTATTCATTCATTACTTTATAAATGTTTTATTTCTTTAATGCTAGGAATGGCCAATAGAAAGCGGAGGACTTGGATTAACCGACAATAGATTGCTTTTGGAAAACAGAGGAATTCTTTGATCAGTTTTTGATTAATTTTTGACATTTGGTTTAGATTAAGGAAAATATAGTACAATATTAACATTTCTTTACTTAGTCTCATGAATGTGCAAGGGGTATATCATAGTATATATAGTCCTGAATATCTCCTATGGAGAAAAGAGAAAATTAACGCTCTATAAACGCACTTTTGAATACCCCCCCCCCCCCCCCGAGAAAACTCTTAGAGGAATTTCGTCATTTTTTCCAAAATAAGAATATTCTGTAAAATTCTGTAAAAATTGGATAAATTCTATAAAATGAGCAAAAAATTTTTAAATCTTATAGAATATGTACATATTCTGTTGAATTGTAGCTAAAATAGTCGAAATTCTGTGAAAAATGTCACATTTTGAAAAAATTTCGTTGTTTTGCAATAGCACTTTGACCCTCTCCAAGACGCTTATTGAATAATATTGCCTGATTTGTCTTTATTATATAATAAGTTGTCGAATAGACAAAGCGTTAATATTATTAATAACTTATTCTCTGATTTAATTGATTCGAATTTATTTTTATAAGATTAGTAATTGTAGTGTGCGATTGCGTTCCCATTGATAGTCCTCAAAGTGGCGATGGAGTGACTGAAGAATTTGAGGCCACTATTATGTATTATAATTTACTCTTTAGTATAGTGTGGATCATATTTTTCACAGCATTCCTGAGTAGGTTTGTCGTCCAAAATAGAGAACCTGCTATTTCTTTATTCTTTTACTGGAATTCCAATTCTTTGCTTAAGAAATACATACCTAAGAGTCCCTCCCAGTCCTGTATACTGTAAAGTAAAGATCTTTTTTGCCAGTGATTTACACGACAATACAGACAATACATTCAATTTTCGATTCAACAAAAAAAAGAAAAGAAGGACTGAAAAGGCGGACATCACTGGACATGGAATACAAAAATATTTGACTCAATTTTATTTAGAGCCCCGGGATATGAGTTCAAAACCAGACGATTGAATATTTTCTTTGATATTTTGCAAATTATATAGTTTTGAAAATTCAGTTTAAATGGTTTATTGAATTAAAATTCGTTGCATTTGTTTGACGGGAGATGTTATTTATTAGGTTTAGTGCACTCCTATTGGGTTCTTCTCCTTTTAATCCGAAATTTTGAAAGTTTTTTGTCGAAACATAGGTTGTGATCATTTCCTGGCATAACCGCCACATTTAGCAACATATGGTCTTTGAGGAGAAGGTGCCCTAATGTTAGTGTATTATCTAAATTACTTCCTTAAGATTTATTCGACAATTTTATACGTTATTCGAGACATAGATGTGCGACACATCCAGTGCTTGTGAGGCAATGTAGCACTGAATGAGTGGAAGGACTGTAAGGTGCATACATTCCTTGCGCCTTAGCCTAAGTTAAGTCCAACGGAAGAGTAACTTATATCTAACAATGGAATTGTTTGAGTCCAGGGTCACAGGCAGGACAGTGAACAATACGATTTATATATGAAGGACAAAGAGTAAGACGAGAAAAGTTTACCTTAAGTTTACCTGCGCTCAGATTTGAGGTTTCTCGACAAGAAATAAAGGAAAGAGAGAAGAATTTCAATGTTTAAAAAGGAGCGCACCTGCTTTCCCCCTCCCCTTTCATAGTTGAACTTAGGGAGAGCTAAAGGTAGAGATGAATATTGTTTGGATCGATATCTTACAGAAAAATTACTCCAAAACACTTCACATTCAATACATCGTATTGTCAGCAGTGCTCACAAGTGGACCTCACAGTCAGGCCATAAAAGATTTGTTGCCTTATATTTAAGGTTCACCTGCTCTGAGTCGAGGACTCGAAAACTTTATCAATTCTAATAAAATTATAAGATATCTTCCTATTTATCATTTCATATAATTTTCTCAAATTATTGAAAACTAAATAAAAAGAGTGTTTTTTTGACCAAAAAATAGGTTTAAGGCCTTCCGTTTGTAATAATGTTCACCTGTTTTGCTCTGAAATGGAGACCCTTTTGTCAGATCGACTCCTATCCGGATATTAATGGTTCAATAACTTGTGGTTATAGTCTAAGAGGAGGACAAAGAAAGCGATTGAAAGGGCAATAGACGAACAGAGTCTTTGCCGATTTGGGGATTCATAACATTAATGCTTGAATTTAGTGATTGTGCACTACGTTGTGCTGTGTTGTAGTGTAAGGTCAAGGGTAATCACCTCTTAATGTCCGAACGCAACTCTACTACTCATCAAATTCTGTTTAACTAATAAAATAATTCTTTGTTTTTATACTTTATGATCAACCTGTCTGTCCCTGGGAGTAGTCGCTCTGTGCCTCATATATCGATTTTTTATGTCAGGTGCTCAAAGAGTGAAGTAAGAGCTTAGTTCAAGCTTTGGGCCTTCTTTATAGCCATTAGTATTAGTTTAACTTTTGGAAAGACTTCAACTGAAAAATTGAGAAAACACTTCTCAGTCACGGCAGGGGTGAAGATGTGCGCCCAAAATGAGGCCGACTCACAGTCATCGATGTTATGTGCGATTCAAATTCAAAGAAGTAATAAAAACTCAGGACAAACACAAATACGTTTTTATCTTTTAAACCTGTAGTTCAAACCAGTCATTGAGTTTCGCAATGAAATTCTTACAAAATTACTGATTCGAGTCACAGATATCAGTGCTGTTGGCCGTCATGTCGGCGCGCGTGCAAAACAGGTGGCCATCACTCGATGATTCAATTTCTTGACGTTTAATAGTTGTTTAAATGTGAAAATGTGTTAAATTTTAGCTCAATTGACCCAAACTTTGCTGTAGTCGTCTCTTTCCTTTGCAAAACATTGTTTGATAGCATTTATACAATATATAAGAAATACAGAATACGAACTACTCTAACAGTACTGTACTCTTCAAGAAATTATTTGAATCCAAATTTTGTTCAATTATTAATTTATTTCAAAATATCTAAATTTATATTCTTTTTAATCCCCTAAAAATATGTTTCTTAAAAGTTATATTCTTTGAGTACTAATATCTATAATATATCTATAGCTTTACATTACATAAGAGGGTTGGGCTGAAGATAGAGTTAGCGAATGCGCAACAGAGCATGATTTACAGGCGCATAAACCACTACCAATGGATGTGCCCTTAAATTATATAAATGTATTAGAGTTTATGCAAAGTTGTAATTACAGTATTTGCACTTAAAATCAATAAATGTGTGGATTCGAGTCATAAAGATTGAGTCAAATGAAGCACATTTCCTAAGAGCTCAGTAGGCATGACATGACAGGTGGTTTTGGCTCTTATGGAGTCCAGTCAGCCCTGAGGAGTGCAGTTCTGGCTGTATATATGAACCTGAAGCTAAGGAAAAGAATGTCTAACGTGGGCTACAGCTGCTGCACGCGCCGGGTTGAGCACTGGCACGTACTCTCTGTGCCTTAAACAAGAAAATCAATGCGTTGTAACAAATAAATAGTACCAGTTTTGGTGGTTTTCTTTGTAGTCGTCAGAGAGCCGATAGTGAACACTTGGCTCCATATGTCACGATTGGAAGTGTGGCCGCAGTGCCACAGCTATTCATCGATGGGCACGTGCTTTGCCTCTCATATAAAGTGTAGTTTAATATCTGTACCCAAAACCAGGTGAAAACGTTTCACTTCTTATTCTCCATCCAATTATTTTAGTGATAAGCGAACAATATTATAGTCATAGACAGCACTACACCACTGCCTAATACCAGGTGCTTCTATTGCCTCTATCTATTAACGTATTGCCTGTTTATATCAAATCTGTACAAAAATAGTTGCCTTGAATTCAAAAAAAAGATAATAAATAGATGAGTGAATTCAAAGTTCTTGCACTTTCTTGCACTTTCATAAAAAGCGTGATATTGTTATAAAAATAAATCAAATTTCATAAATGAGTGAGAATTATAAGTGAAAGCTAGAGAGCACAGGGATCATAGGCTCAAGTCTAGCCATATTGGCCTAATTGGCATCGATGCTCAGTCGTGACGCATCCGAAATACATTTCGGCCTTAATTTCTGAGACCATTATTTATTACGGTTGAGCTAATCGATAGACAATATGCTAATGTAATTACAGGGGAGAGGCATAGGAGGCATACGTTCCTAAATGCAAAGTTTGCATAAAAGCCAAATATTGTACATTATATTGGTTTGCATTAAAAAACATAGCAAACAATTTGTGTTTCATTATTTAGGGCTCAAATATCATGGAAAGGCACAGTCGTTAATACATTAAAGTATTGTTCCACCACTTCCTCCAATTTTTGTAAGCCCTGATGTCATATTCCCGTCAATACAATACGTACACAACCGAACCGAACGGATGCATTACCGACGGAATCACAAGCACAGGGCTCGCACTCTAATCGACAGTAGTTTTCATTCTCTTTGCCATAAACTTCGTTGACTGACTCGCACTCTCACCTGCTCTCAGCGCTAACTATTGATGCTATGGAGTAAGGCTCAGAGCAGCTGTACGTTAGTAACTAAGCAATACTATTGAAGCCGAGCAATGGCAGGTGCGTTCAGGCACGCGACCATTCCATGTCAGGCCATTCTAATACGTGTTCGCACGCGCTCTCCATCGCTGTTTGTGCACTAACTGAGCACATAATAGAGGAGCGGGTGCATTATGATAAGCCAAACTCCAAACTTTGAAGAGCAGAGTAGAGCACAGGCTGGTAGACATGGCCAGACTTGCTGTGAATATAGCCAACTCCACCACAGATGCAATGCATTCCTGCTTTTAAATGAATGCCGTTATTGAGAGCTATTGTAATGAAATGCACTTTTTCTAAACGATAAACCGGCAGATTGTCTAAGGCTAACAATGGAAGGGATCCCTACGCTTATACTGCAGAGCACAGAGAGCACAAGTTGCACACAAAGATTCTTCATTACAGGCACGCGCCATTATAGCCAGTAATTGTGCCCACACTGCACACACACTGCACCCATACATCTGCAGGAATAAAGAGCCGATATTTACTGTATTTATTGAATCTGAATGCGAGTGAACAGCACTGAACACTACAATATTGGCACAACGTATGCCTAATACCAGTGCTGCCAGTGATCCGACCACTTGCTCTCCATATGCATCCGGCCCTCACTCTGACTACGATTTGCATCGCTGGCCAACAAATCCAATTCACATTTACGCTATGAGGTTATGAGCACCGAATCAGTTAATCTCTTACTGTTTCTGATCTCTGTTTCGAATTCGCTTTTTTCAAAACTTTTATAAAATTTATTGCTTTTATCTTTAAAACCAATTTCGATCACAAAGAGCTTCAATTCGTGAAACTGTTGGCTATGAATATGATATACAGTCCAACCGTTATCTCAATCACGGTATGCCTGAAGCCATTGAACAATATTATACACCACTCATAGCATTCATAGTGTTTCCCTTCTTTTTGTTATTAACTAAAATAACTGCCAGTCAGTCACACACACCTGCACTCCGATCCACAACTATTGTACACTACTTTACTGTAACAGTTTTTTCTGTACATCACTCTATGCTCACAACATCCATAGTCTCATGTTTTCTGTGCGATTAGCACTAATAACATACTATTCATCAAATTCTGTTCAGTTAAGCACATCCAAAACATCAGTTCCTCTTTTAATTGCTTGCATTCATAACTAATCCAATTATTACAAAACATAACTTAAACAAACCGTTATATAATATTTCAAACCGCTCTTTAGCCAAAATTTTTAATCTTTTAATAATGGTTTTAAATGTTAAATAATTAATTTACTCAACTTTACAATGGGATTAAAAATGGGGGTTTTTTCAATTCTAAAACTTAAATTGGCCCAAAAGAAGATGTTATGCAAAATTCTAGGATGTGCTGAAAATTCTAAGCATTTTTAGGAGGGGTTCAAAATATAATCTATTACTGCCTATAATTCTTGATAGAATTAGATTTTCGTCCAATTAAAAATTTACAGTTTCTTATTTTATGATATAAACTTTGCGGAGTATGTAAATGAATATAAACTTTCTCAGTAGGGAAGTGTTTCAAAGGGAAGTTGAATATCAGAAGAAGACTATTCCTATTAGATAATACATCAAATTTTATGTGAAAAAATTAGCTGCCAATGGGGTGTTTCAGGGGGTTTTTGGGGGTGCAAACATTTGAAGAATCATCAATAAATCTCATTTTATAGCCAAACCAAGAGATCAAATGAAACACTAGGCATATATTTGTAAAGCTAACATAAAGTCATATACTTTTCATTCTTCTACGGTAAATGGCCAGCGCCGACCAGATCCCGACGGTAATGGACAGACCTGAGTCATATATGGTTGAACTGGTCATTGAAAGAAGTTTAAAAATTTATGCATTTTATTTCATTTGATCATTTGGTTTAGCTATAAAATGAGATTTAATGCTGATTTTTCAAATGTTTGCACCCCCAAAAAACCCCCTTAAACACCCCATTGGCAGCTAATATTTTCAGATATTACACAAAATTTGATGCGTAATCTGATAGGAATAGTCATATTCTGCTACTCAACTACTGCTTAAAATACTTCCCTACTCAATATATTTATAACAGTTTCAAAATTTTTCATTGAAAATTAATAAACTGTATATAAATATTTTAAGTTAATTTATTCCATTTAAATACTTTACGAAATTTATATCATAAAATAACTTTAATTTTTTAATTGGATGAAAATTTTATACTATCAAGAATTATAGGCAGTAATACATTATATTTTGAACACCTCCTAAAGGTGTTTAGAATTTTTAGAACACCCTAGAATTTTGCATAACAACTTCTTTTGTGCTAATTTAAGTTTTAGAATTGAAAAATCCCCATTTCTAATCCCAAGGTCCGGGGCCCTCCATTGTTAGAAAGTCTTAGAAAGAAGTTCTTATAAACATTTTAATTAATTTTGTCAAATTATGCCATAAGATTGTGTGCCGTAGACAGAAATTTTTGTTAATTTAAAAAACATGAAAATCACTGTATTTAAGATTTACTACAAAATCTGTTTTTACGAAATTTTAGAATTAA
>JAQFXN010000286.1:0-24840 GCA_034693365.1 Liacarus xylariae | reverse complement strand
TCCTTTTCGAAATCGCCTGAAAATCCCAATAAAATTTCGAAACAATTTTCAATAGAAAATTCTCAGTTTTTAATCAGATTCTAATTAATTGAAGAAAAAAAGCAGCAATTCTTAATTTATCTGAAAATAAAACTTTTAATACAAAATGTGTGTATAAAAAGAAATTCAGATAAGAAATCAGTTTTTGATTGACATGAAAAACGCTATTTTCACAGAAGATTTTATTTTAAGCAACAAAACAAAACAAAACAAAATAATATAAATAACAATTTTTCAGACTTTAAACAGATATCTATTGAGGAAAACCTAATTTAATTTTGGAGAAAAACAAACTTCTCTTTTTAAGTTAGTTATCAATTAAAAGAAAGCATAAGAATAAAGGGCTTAAATAATAAGCTATAATACTATAAAATAATAATAAAAAAAAATTCTTTAACTAAAAACTGAGAGAATAATCGTTTTTCTAAAATAAACACATAAATGGAAAAATAACAACAAGAATAATAAGTAATGTTATGTTTCAGGAATAGTAAGATTAGCTATAATTTAGTGCTAATTTTATTTTAAAACAATATTTTTATTCTTCTTCTGAAATGAAATTTTTTCAAACTTAGAGAAGAAATAAGAATAAAAAAAAGTGACTAAAATTCTCTGAATAATGAGTTAATCACTTCAATCACTTAATCATTCGTTTATATGTTTAAAAACAGTCAAAAATCACGCAAAACACTGAAGCGTTTATTAAAATGAAATTCTTTGCTAAAGAAATGTATAAAAAAAATAAATAAATGCTTTTTTGCTTATTATCAATCAATTACTGAATGTAATTAAAGACAATTTCTTGTGTTCACTATTCGAAGAGAATATGATATGAATTTTCAAAACCATATCAGAAGTAAAAATAAATATTTCTTCTAAAAGACAGAATGAAATACTAATAAAGAAAAACATAATTTTCTTTAAGAAATTTTAATTTATATATAAATACGAATCGAAACAGTAAAACAACAAATAGTTGTGTTTGTAATACATAATGAAATTAAAGGATTAATTATAAGCAATAAGACATCCTTGAGGTTAGTCTCACAGAGAGATAGTGAGTGTTAAAGAGCGAGAATATAGGGAATGAAAAGCACTTTTATAATCTGTTACTTTGAGGATAGAATGCTTTTTATGATAAATATTATAATTTTATTTGCCAAACGATAGCCAATAAAATATTATAATTAAGCAGTTTTTTTCTTGTTATCCACTAATGGGAAGGAAATATTCGACTGCATAGAGAAGTATTAAGAATAATAAAATAAAAGAGTTTCTAAAAGAATTAATTTATTTTAAAAGAATAAAAATTATTTTTAAAAGTATTATTTTATTAACAGATAATAATCTGTATTGCCAATTTGCAAAATACAACCACAGCTAATTCATATAGGGCTCACTTATAAATTAATTTGTCTGTCATTTGTCACAAAATGGATTCAAATATTAAATTTTTTCGATGTTATAAATCAATTGGGAAATGAAAATGATTAACACTGGAATGTATAGGCGGGTTCACCTTTCTGGTTTTATCTAGCTCAATTCAGGTATGGTCTGGTTAGAAATGACTGATTTCTGACTATTTATTCCGGTTTCTGTATTTAAATACAGGTGTACTTTGGCCATATTTGACACAGGTTGTAAATTTCAACCATGCCCTTTTTGTACATGGTTCATAATTAGTCTAATATTTTTTAAAATTAAAGTTATTTCATTTGTCTTACAATTTATGTTAAATATTACTTAATCTCTATCAACATTCCAAAGATTTTTGGTATAACTTATAAAATACATAAAAATTAATTTAAAAAATAATCATTCATAAATTTTATATCTCCGCAGAATATTCTTTAGCATTCTACATCGATTTGATTGTATTTAATCCATTATTATTATTAAGTCTTATATACTGTATATCAATAATAATTAGTTTTTCAAAAAATAAGTATAAATTAAATTCATAAAAGAAATCTATTTAACCATTCATTGGGTGTGTTTAATATGCATAACATTGTTTGACTGGAGTTATATATAAATCTTATAATAATATGAAATAATAATAATACTGAGAGAATGATCGCTCATATTTAGCCAAAAAATTAATTCTTAGTTTTTTAAAAATATTAAAATATTATTTTCTAATTTACTTTTTCCTATAAGAGTATGAGTTAATAATTATAAGGCTTTGGATGAATAAAAGTCATTATTAAATCATAAACTAAGAGCAAAAACTAAGAAGAATTTTTCAAAACACGAATTATATGATTATATTATAATAAGAGTAGAAAAATATATAAAAACTTTTTTTCTACTTAATTGAAAATTTATTTATCAGAAAAAAAATCAAAATTTCCAAAATCAACAATAAATCAATTTTCTTGTATTATTAATATTTTAATAAAACTCTATATAAACTTATTAAATAAAAATTCTAATATAAAAAAATTACATTAGAATATGATTGAGTACTTCAACAAAATATAATAATAATAAGAGTAAAAAACTTTTGTTAAAATTTCTGTTAATTTTTTTGCTGTTCTCTCACTATTAAACTCTATCTTATTGTTTCACAAAAATTATTATAAAGTGTTATGAAATGATTTCTTATAATTAATTAATTTTCTATTCAGAAACAAAAACTTAATTACAAAGAATGAGAGAAGAAATGAAAAAGTTTTCAAACCTATCGAACAGTTTTGTGCAACGAATGTATTAATTACTTATAACTTCTGATATATAAGAATTTTCTTTCTTTCTTTCTTTTTGATGAAATACTCGTATTTTTTTAAAAAAATTAGAAATATTTAATTTCCAATGATTTCAATGATTCAATTAATTTATACGCAATTAATATCTCAAAAATGAATTTCTTCTCTTTCTCTTCTTATACTTTTGACAGCATTTGATTATTTATTAGTATTTTTCTCAGCTCTTAATCGCTAATCGTTTCCAATATTATAGTATTTAATAATTCAGAAAATATAGTTATCTTTCAAAAATATGAGAATTAAGTTTTTACTTCTTCTTCTTCTCAAACAAATATATATTTAAATATTTGGGTTATCTTTAAATATTTGAAATCATATATTATACACAAAATTCTCCAAAAAGTCCAAATTATAATAAAAAGAAGAGATTTTTGATGCAAACGTAGAGAAAAAAATCATTAAATTTTATAACTAATAATAAAAAAACAAAATTTTGTTTCTAAATTTGAATGCTTTGATACAAAAAGACGTTCATTTGAATAGTGTTTTGAAATTCAAAAAATATTCTTAATTTAAATAAAATTATTGATCAAATTATTGATAAACAAAAATTAAAATACAAACGTTTACAGAGTTGTGCAGGATTAAAATTAAAGGGGAGTATATAGGTATAGGGACAGGGGCGTATGTTGAATAAAATATAATTGCACAAAAATTGTCACAGAATTTGATAGAATATTCTAATTTTGGAAAATCGTTTGGGAGAGTACCCAACGTCTAATGAAATTAGTATGCTTCTTTTCTTTTCATGAAGAGTGACAGACAAGTCCATATAACCGCCCTGTTTTTCCCCTTTCCTTAACTGTGTTTACATAAAATTAAACAAAATCTGACGAACATTTTCAGAAGAAATAGTTATTTTTAAAATTCTTCTATAAATCTTAGTATAAATTATTCACAAAATGAGATTAAAAGTGTAAAAGTTTTTGATTTACATATAAGAAAAAATATTACATAAAAGCAGTTTTCAGAGACGAGAAGTTCAACGGAGAGAATAAAACGGAAAATAAAATATAAGATATATATATAAAATTAGAAAAGAATAAAAAAAAAGATATTGAGATTTTATTTTTCTCGAATCAATATTTTTCAAATCAATCAAAATTTAAATGAAAGAGAAGAGTGAATATATCAATATTTAAATTAATAATAGACTACTTTTCCGCCACTAATAGTATTCTTATGCTAATCAAGTGCTCCTTAAGTACATTTTTTTTATTTTATTTAATTTTTCCTGAAAAAGGAGTTAATATTTATTAATAGATTAAAGCATTTTATTTCTTATGAGAGAAATATTTTGGGGAAACTTTTTTTTAAAGTGAAAATTATATAATTTTAAAAATAATATTTATCGATATATTTAGAGGCGACTAATTAGCAATCATTGAGTCGATTAGAAGATTAAAGATTTTTTAAATTTGTGAAAGGGTCGTTTTTTAATTACATACATAACTATATATATAAATGCAGTTATAAATAAATATTATATATTAACTTATAAGTTAAATAAGTGGAGTAAACGATGCGATTCAGTAGAAAAAAGGCAATTAATATATTGACTTATATATTGTGATAAACCCAAAAATAGGACTTTGAACTCCTTGTCGTCTCAAACAAAACAAAACAAAAAATTCTTCCTATACTAAACGGCACAGAAAGTGTAAAACATTATTAATATTCTTAAGTTAGAAAAAAATAATTTTATTCAGAATTTGTTTTTCGTTGTCTTAAATACAACAACTGAAAAATGAAAAATTACTCGCAAAAAACTTGTGGCCATAAATTCAAATATGAAAAAACAATTTGATTTCATAATCAAATTTCATTCTCCCATTAGAATACATACGAATAGTATTTTTATTATCAAAAAATAAATAAAAAAAACTTAACTATCCTTTGCTGTTGTTATTATTTTGTTTTATAAGCATTATATTCTCAGAATTGATAGATTGTCCTTAAAAAATATGTTTACTCCGAGGCCTTAATTGTAATACATTTGAAGTTTTTGAAGAATTAGTGTGAATTTTGCAGTTGTTCTCACTTTCTTAAGCCTCTCTCTCTCTCTCCCTCCCTCCCATCTCTCTCTCTCTCCCCTCCCTCCCTCCCCTCTCCCTACATCCCTCTCCTCTCCTCTCTCTTTAATACTATACTTTGGTATTAAAATTTCTTTTCTATTAGTGTTCGCGTACTTGAAAAAACATTTTTTTCTCATTCATTCATACATTGGTTTAATTTTAATCAATAGCTGACCCTTACATTCAAATTGTTCATACAATCATACATTCATTTGATTGTTTCTCGTTTCTCATACCAGTATATCAATACTCGATATATTAAACAACAAGAAAACTATGTACAAAGTATTATTGTTTTTAATTGGGGTTGTGTTGAATTTTCTTGAATTGTAGTTCAAATTATTTGAAATACATCTTTGTTTCAAATCTATAACTTATCTCTAATATATAATAATCATTTAAAAAATGAAAAGATTTTTTAAAAATGTTTTATATCAAACAATTTTGTTGTTGATATGTCTTATATCCCAAAAATGGTTTGAGATTTTAAAAATGCTTTGAAGTGAGAGTTCAGTTAAACCCTTAACGAGATATAAAATATTAAAGAATTACTGAATGATAAGTAAAATAAATGAATCAAATTATTGAATCAAATATTATTCTCTCGTCTTATTTTGATGTATAACATACTTATATACAAAAAATTCATATATAATAAAATAAAAATTCATAAAAAATAAGAGATTTCAAGTGTCAAAACAGATATACAAAAGAAAAATATTTAAATAATCTGATTTAGAATTAGATGAATTGGGATGAGATGGGCTAATATGTAAAAAAAGGAAGGGCGGACACACACAACGGTACATACACTCCGGCACTGGCATGTCATGTGCGCCTAAACACTTAGTATGCATTTGTAATTCACATATAATAATTCATATTCGCATTTGAATATCAAATCAAATAATATTTTAATAGAATTAGAAAAAAAGAGAAGAAAAATAAAATCAGAATTATTTAAAATAAAAACATTTCTTCATTTTCTAAAATGCATTACAATTCTTAAGTTTTAAATAAGAAGAATAAGAGAACAAAATAAATATTCTTTTCACCGCAAACCAACACATATGAGTACAGCATTTGAATATATTTGAGTGAAAAGTCAAATGTGATTTGAAATGAAATGAAAAAAGAGAGAAATTTTTCTTTTCATTCACTTTTTCTTTTATTATTCCTCTTCTTCTTATTCATTGTTAGGAGAACTGTATTAAAATGAAAGAATCACTTCTCCTAATAAATAATACAGTTATATGAATTAATACTCCACCTCATACTTGAATGGCCAGAACACCAAATTTCTCACATTCCTTCACAAAAATATATTTAAAATTCTTATTTATTTTTATTTTAACTCTTTTTTTTCTCTTATTAATCATTTCTCTTCAAAGAGGGAGAGAAGAGAATTATAATGAATTTGAAGGAAATCTTTGAATATATTGAGAAAGTTATAGAAAAATTAGGAGAAAGAGAAAACTTAATATTTCAGATTAAAAATTACAATTCATATAAAAATATTAAATTTGATATACAATTAATTATAATTATTATAAGAATTTTGATATTTTTATTATACTTTTTTCATTGGATTTTGGTTTTTTAAAATTGATCTGAAAATAATTTAACTTCTATTTAGATATTCTTTTAATATAAATATTTTTATGTATTTATATATATATAATCTTAGTGTCAGATTAATTATCGACTTTAATATCAATATTTTCTTATAATATTTATTTTGATGTCGAAAGACCTTCACATATGTGTCTAATCTATCAATAAGTTTTAGTGATCTGTTAGCCTAAGAGAAGTTTAATAACAAAAAACATTTACTTTTTTGAGGATAAATATTGTCTGAAAATTACTATTCGATAGTCATATACACATAATTATTGATAAATATTCAATATCATCCTTGAGAATTGAGAAATACGATAGATTGAGAATAAATAATAAAAATCGATTCTTTAACAATATTATGAGAAAAAAATATAATTACAATATATATTTCAATACAATCAACAATAGTGTTCTCGATATTTCATTTTTCATACTATTTTTGTTAAACTAAAATTATAAAAATTTTGACAAAAAATCAGATAATCGATGAGATATTTGTGTTACAGTAGAAAAAATTATTTTGGATTTATTACAAAATTTCTATTTTTTTCAAAAAAATGGTATAATTAAACAAAAAGTGTAGAAAACAATAGAATTTCATATTTCAAGTGAAAGAGAAAAATCAAAAATTAAGTAAAAAACAATAAAAGCTAAATCTGAAAAGTTCTGACGAGAGGGGAGGGGAGGAAAAGAGAGAGAATCAGATCATTATATACTTTATATACTGTATAATGAGTTTTGGCAGCAATTATTAAAAAGAGGATAAAACTGAGTTTAGAAGAGCTAACTCTTCCATCAATAGGTTTGTAATGTGTTCTCGAGATTTAATTCGTGATAAAAATCAGATTTAAATTCATATAATAATTACAAAACAGCTTATGATTAAAAGAGAATTTAATTAACTTTAATTATGCATTGGATATATAAATATGCGATAATTATCGTATTGTGTGAGCGCACAGGTATTTGCGGGTTAAACATTGGAGAGTGAAAACTACAATTAGGGTACAGGTGTCAAGATTTTTTCTCTATATAATGTGAACAGGATAAAAGGGATAGGGGAAGAGTGTGCTATGGAATAAGATATAGAATATAATAACTTAGAAAAGAGTGAAAATATGGTATTATATATTAATATAATAGCAAAGCAATCCTTTCTTATGTAAGAATTTGGAAAAAAAGTTAATCTTATTTTCAATTATTTTCTTCAATTCATTTTCATTTGTCTGCTATTATCACATATAAGTCGATGAAAAAGTGCAATACATATGAAGAGAGAGAAAAATAAAGATGACCTCAAAAATGGTTGTGTGCGCCAAACAAATGTCGGACAGGGGCCACGCCTTTGAACACTTAGAGAGAGAATTGT
The DNA here is from genome assembly GCA_034693365.1 of Liacarus xylariae. Taxonomy (NCBI): domain Eukaryota; kingdom Metazoa; phylum Arthropoda; class Arachnida; order Sarcoptiformes; family Liacaridae; genus Liacarus; species Liacarus xylariae. Next base: position 16,969 of record JAQFXN010000286.1, on the reverse strand, counting down.
GAACTTCTCATGCGACTCATGATTTTTACCAATACCTGTGCTTTTACTGATGAATCAGATCTGCTCTCTCTCTCTCTCCCCTATGTTTTATCACACAATACACCCCTCTCTCCCTCTCCTTTCACACACAAATAAACTTTGAAAAAATTAAAATTATTATTTAATCCTATCTGTGCTTCTATTGCTCAATATTAGCACTACTGTTGCAGAAGAATCTGGTATTGGAAACAATTTCAGAGAGAAAGAGAGAGAGAAAACTTTTTCTCTCTCGTCTACCTCTCCCTTCTCTCTTCTTAAACGGTAAAAACCAGTTTATTATTGAATTTTTATTGAAAGACGAGTTATAAAATTTTTTGTTGTTATAGTTTAAGCTAATAAGCCGTGGAACTGGATCTCTGAACCACTGAACGGACGAAGTTATGCTTTTGTTTTTTTTAAACTCTTAAATAATTTTTTGATAGATAAGCAATATTTTACGGCACAGCCCTTACATTGCATTAAATCGCTTTTACAGCTCAAACATAAATGCATTTTCGATGCATAAGATTGTGAAGAGATTATTGTGAATAACAGAGAGAATGAAAGGAAATATTTATTATTTTATGTTTTTTCTCAATAATTATTATGTATTTTCCACAGAAAAACTATTTCAATCAATTTAGTCAAATGAAACGCATCGGAAAAAAGAAATTACATTTACAGCTATAATATCTGTGCATAAAAACATCGATACCTTTGCAAAACATCTTTCAATAAATATAAACCAGTTATTCACTAATTTCTAATTTATTTATCTTTTTATATATATTTATTGTAAATAAACACAAGGACTCAGTTATAAAATCAGTAGAAAAACTAAACCAAAAATCTTTGAGAGAATAAACAAAAAATTTTTTGAGAAGAAATACATATTTTGTATATTTATTTTCTCTTCAAATAATTATTATTTTTCGCTTTTTATTAATTAGTTTATCGAAGTTTTTTCCTATTAGAATGTCTCAAATCGCTTATTTAAAAAATGTTATGAAATTGTGTCGATTAGGAGATTCTTATCGGAGAGGGACAGGTATTTCGGAGCAAAATATGCAATCTATGAAATGTGAGAATTTTAGCTCATTTTAAAGAACTTTTTTAATTAAGTTAAGGCAAACAAACACAGCCTAAAAGGCCAATAGGTTTTTCATAATTTATTATTCAAATAACTTGAGTAATTTCATTATCAAACCAAACACACAATAAATCTATAGTTTTATCCATTTATTTTATCTTTTTATCAAAAATTTTTTTAATACAATTCAGAAAACAGACTAATAAAACACAATTAGATTTTTCTTATTATTCTTCGAGTTTCTTATTTTAATATTTAAATTAAGCAATACTTATATTATAAGTTTGTGTTATGTATCACAAAATGCATACTAATATATAGACTCTGAAGTGATAGTTAAAGAGGGAAAGGGATAGTCTCTGTGCATAAAATTCATTGTCTGTATTGAGAGAGAGAAAAAAAGGAAACTATAATAATATCAAAGATTAAAGAATAGATTAAATTAAAATAAAAAAACAGTTTTGATATTTTCAAAACCAGAGCTCTAGAGATAACAAAAACAAAACAGAAGAGAAGGAGAGAATCGTTATTCAAAATAATATATAATTTTTTATTATTATATTATTATTATTTTCGCTTTCGATAATAATTATAATAATAATAAATTTTTTAAAAAACTCTTAATCTTTTTCACTCTTATATTTGTAAAAATTGTAAGTGAGAGTAAAGTATACACAGATGTGGCCATTCATTTAAGGCCTTTAGATATTTATTGATGAAAAAAAGGATCACTTTTTTCCTTATATTGTTCTCATAGAGTGAAAGAATTTTATTTCTCTTCTATTATATTATATATTATTCATAAATAAATACAGTATTAAAGTGTTGCTCAATAAAGAATGCTTGAGATAAGGGGTCGAAGTAGGCCATCAAAGTAGCCGTGGAAGTGCCTCACCTCCATTGTGTTACACTTTGGTATCTGTGCTATGGATGCGATAGGAGATTGCAAGACACGCGTCCGTCAGTATATCAGTAGACAACACACACACACACACGTGCTCTACATTACTGTATTATAATATTTAATATTTTGAATATTATTATAAAATTGCAAAATATATATACATTTGAAAGAAGTAGCAAAAAATCGTGAATCAACCGAATGCCCACACATTTCGCTGTAGATCTCTCTCTCCCTATCCCTCTCTCCAGCTATTCATCACTAAATAAATGATAATTTCATTTAACCACATATATTATTATCTGAAGTCTATTCCTGGATGTGATTTCGTGACAAAGATTTTTTGTTACCATTAATTCTTCTTCTTCTTATTGATATACGACTACTGAACTAATTTTATTTTCTTCTTCTTCTCTCAATCTTCTAATTCAAAAATAACCGAAACATTTGATAAAAATAGCTAAAACTGAATATTAACTGAAATTAATTTGACTTAAAAAGAATCTAATGTAATACTAATCAATAGTAATCAATAATTATTTGTCGATTAGATGTAATAGAATAGGAAGAGATCGACTAATTCTCAATATATTATAGTCAGAGCCAAAAGGAGTGATAGTTTAGAGTAAAATAAAAAAAATCAATCAAATCCAGGAATCAGAATAACTGATCAAAACTCTTAACAAACAGTCGGAAAGTATCATAAATTATATATTATTTGCAAAAGTGATTCGTTATAACATAGTTTGTTATACACCTGTTATAATGAATATCTTGGAATATATTTGATAGTTTTGATGTATAATAACGTTTAAAAGATATTATTATTATTTTTAAAAAAAACTTATATAAGGGGTAGAAAAACAATAAGAAGAATGAATAGAAAAAAAAGTTTTTAAATATAATAACTATTACTACTATTAACACCACATATGTTATCAAATTGAGAGCATCAGTAGTTTTAAAAAAGTGTGTGCGGGGTTAACACAGCAGCACCGGTTGCTATTTCACGATTTTCCAATTTTCTACTCTATATCTCTCTCTCTCACTCACTATCGCACAGGTAGTTATGCAGCAGTCAAACTATTGAAAGCTGAATCGTGACCAGGAAGATGATAGGAATCCATTCTATTCTCTATTCTATTTCTCACTGTCTTTTGAAAAGAGCACTGAGAGATCAAATCAGTGAGTGATACACCTCTTTCTTCATACCAGTATTATATACACTGGATTAGCAGATCTGGCGGCGAAGAAAAGCATATCTGACACACAATGGTATAGCAGAGATACTCTTGGCTTTCGATGGAATAGTAATTGTTGTGTTCGGGAAAAAAGAAGTTATTTTTTTAAACGAAATGCAAAAAAATTGCTTTCAATTTATTTATAATTTTTTTTATTTAAATAGACAACAGTTTATTTGATAACACAATACATGTTATGTTTGAAAATTAAAAATCATATTTTACGCTATAATTATTTGTCTAATAATCTAATCAATTGTGTGATTATTTATTGAAAAATTTGTTGTGAGAAATAGGAGAAATTTGTTGTTTTGAATCTAGGTCTACAGGTTTATAGGTTTTTAAGTGGAAAAAGTATTCACAAAAATATATATAAATTTTATTATTTATGAATTATAAAAGCGTAACAAAAACTTTTCGCTTCAGAAAAGTTTTTTTTCAGATTCATAATTTTGGTTTTTTTAAAAACGAAAAGCACTTCTGTTTAAGAAACTAAGCGTTAAATAACAAGTAGTTTATTAGACAAATTTAAAATTTCTCCCAAACCCTAAAAAAGATGAAAATTTAAATATTTTATCCAATTATTCTGTTATATATCGATGCGTGAAATTTAGGTTCATTTTTTTTGTTATACAAAAAAATTTTTGGTTTTGATTATATTATATAACAGTTTATATTTAGACGTTTATCAGTTGAAAATATCGATAAATCAATTGGAATAAGAAAAATAATTTGTTGTATAATATTATATACAGTATATCGTAATTGCATAGAAAGTTAGAATAATATTTATAACTTTTAGTTATAAAATAAAACAAAACAAAAATTGGAGAAAAAAGAAATATTTTGAGAATTAAATGAAAAAAATTGATCACAAAATACAGCCAAATATACTGAAAAAACAAAATTACAGTTAATTTATTTTAAGCTTTTATAATAAGTGTATATAATATGATTGCATTAGATTAAGTGAATGAGAAAAGAGAAAAGCGAGTATTTATTTATTTGAAGACAATTAATAGTGATTTTTACGTTTCGCTTATAATTATATAAAATCAGATAATTCTGAAGCATTAAAATCATTTGAACAGATCTTTAGTTTTGATATAAATACATATCAATCTGTCCTAAAAATAGGTTCATTAAATAGAAAATATATAATACGAGAGAATTAAAATTAAAAATTAAATAAAGAATTTTTGTAAGCTTTCAAAAGAAATAAATGTTGAAAAAACCACCCTTTTGTCAATAATATTTTAGTGCATCTAAAGTTTTTGAAAAGTTTAAGTAGAAAAATATGTATACATTAGTAGAGAAATGTTATTTAAAATAAGTAATGATGACCTGAAAAACCGCATCAATTAAATTGGGAATATTTGTTAATGCGATTCCAAAACATAATTTTTCGTCAATTTTAAAATTAAAAATTCTCTAATTTTTATGTTTTCTACTAAAGTCTGAATTGTATATAGTATTTGCTGTTGTATTACGTAATGAAACAATGAGTTTAATAGATGTATAGATAGATAGGGATTATATAAGAATGCGATTGTGTTTAAGCGATAAAATAATAAAAGCATTTATTATTTAAATACTCTCTCATTCATTGCATTCATAATAAAACAAATGAATGCATTAAATAATTTTTCAAATCAAATATGAATTAAAAGCGATTGAATGCAAAAAAAATTTTCTGATTTCACTTTCACTTTAGAAATCAATGGTTTATATTATTGCGATTGTGGGCACAAATGGATTAATTGTGTTATAATTCTGTTATAGACTTTTGAGAATCGGGCCAAACATTATTACACACTCACTCACATTATAATATTTCTTATATGTATTATCTATCTATTGATTTGTAACACACGTTTACCTTCTCTTATATAATACAGTTTTGCATCACATCATTAAGAGATAGTTTAATATAAGGATAGAATATGTATAAAAATTTTGTGCTCTTATTATTTTACTCTCCCTATCCTCTGCTCTCCTATCACTCCTATCACACTATATCGCAATCCATTTGCTTAAACACTTATAAGAATATTAAAGAAAAAATAAGTGCAAGTCTTATGCTGTTTGAGAAAAGAGCGCACATATTATACACTCATATTTGATAGATAGACAAAATAATAGATAATAAAGAATTAAAATTAAAAATCAGTTGAGAGAAAGGGAGAGGGGAGAGAGTGAGAGAGAGCTGGGAGAGAATATGGGACAGGACAATAGAATAGTTGGCTTATTGTTGTTTTGTGTTGATTTCAAGCCCAAACTGGGCATTGGATTTCATAAACAGCATTAAAAGCGATATTATTATTAACAATACATTATATAAGTGAACATAAATACAGTCAAACCTATATTATATGTTCACATAAAGTGTAACCGAAATATAAGACAATTTATTGATCAATCGAGTTATGCAATGCATTCATAAGAGTAGGGATTATGTGATTGTATTGATGTGTTGTAGTCATCGAGTGTTGACTGTATTGGCATTTCTTATATATTCCTTGCATTAATGTCTGAGTCAATTAAGCCTTGAAGCAGTTGAGTGACTGTTTATATACATTGAGGAGAAAATTTTTCGAATTGAATTGATTTTTGATAATCAAAAGAGATTCAACTGAAAATTCTTTAAGCCTTTAGGGGTGGAGTAAAGCGGTTCAGTTGTGTGTCTGTACTGTATATACTGTACTCTTTGCTGGTAGTGATAGAGATAAAGAGAGAGATGGAGTGGTGATGAAGAAAAAAGTGAATCGTATACTAATATCCAAATGACCCAAATTCGGGTAATCAACCTGAAGCTAAAGGGAAGGGCAGGGAAGCGAATTGAGACGCGATATTGGAGGCACTGCAACAAAAATAAGAAGAGAGCAAAGAGAGAGAACTGGGAGAGAGAGGAAAGAGAGGGGAGAGAGAGAATAATTTCTCAATACTATTATATACACCTCTGGCACTCTGGAAGAGATTGATAGGAAAAATTGTGTCCGAATATATTCAAAGAGAGATAATTAGTTTGACTTATATTTTGATTTTTTTAACCACATTTAATAAGAAGAGAAGAAAAAATTGTTAGAAATTTTTAAGACTTTTTTGGAAGTGTTTTGTCGGAGAAATCTTTCAATACATCTCTACTCTGTTTTTTTTTTCATTTGACACCTCGTGTTTGTCAGATATGGGGCCAAAACTTTTACAGAATTTTTTAAGCAATAAAAATAAGAAAAATTAGAATTTTAAGCAAAAAATAAGAGTAAGAATTAAAATGAATACACCCTTTGAAGCGAACATTTTCTTCGGTACCAAAAACTGTATTTTAGATTTTATTTTTATTTAAATATCAGTTTTAATTTGTAAATCGGAAATACAATTTGTGCCACTCTTTTGATTTCTGATGGCATTTCTGGCAATAATCAGAAAAACCATAAGAATTCAGTTTTGATTTTCCGATAAATCAGTTTTTTTTAAATTAAACTTCTTTTCGGGAGAGAAGAAGAAGAAAAAAATATAACACAAAAATAAAACTTCAGTTTTTGTTATTAAGTCTTTAGGTTTTAGGGAAAATGATTTTAAGGTAATTAAAGAATAATTTCGATAATTCATTAGAAGAGAAATATATTATTGAATTGAATACACAGAAGGAAATGAACTTTGAATTTAAAGGTTTTTTCAGTATTTATTTATTTTTCTTATTAAATAATTTAAAATTAAATTTTTCTCATTATTATAAATAATTTCTTAAATAATACTTTTCTTATTAATAATTTATTTTATTTTATTAATTCTTAAAATATTATATTCTTTAGAAAATATATTTAATTAATTTCAGGTCTGAATATAGAAAATTAGTTTTTTATTTTCTAAACTAAAACTTATTAATAACTGCTATTTCAATAGGTTTTTAGTAAAAGAATTACTTAAAGATATATTTCAATTGACTTTGTTTTTGTTGCTTCAAAATTGTTTCTGTCGTTTCAGTTATTCCAAACAGAAAATTATGTGAAAATGTATTTCTTTTATTCTCAAGAATATACTGTATTTTATATTTTTAATGAGAATGACTTTGAGAACAACTATAGTTTAAAAATAAATATTTTAATCAATTTTTAAAAAAATTATTTAATTAGAAATTATTCTAATATTTAAAGAATGTTAAGAATTGTAATATATATTTCGATTTTTCAGATAAATTTAATTTCAAAAATATCTAATTCTTAAAGGAATTTATTTAATATTTTATTTACAGAATATCTCAATTCACTTGACATAGAATTAGCAAAACCTTTCGGTCAAATATTCGGAATAATTATGAAAAAAATAAATAAAAATACAAAAAAAAATTTTAAAATATCTTATTTATGGATAAAAACTTTTTTTTGTATTTAAAAATTTAAAGTTTTAAACTAATTTGCAAATCGATTATAACTTAATTTATTTATAAGACTTTGAAATCTCTGCAAACCTTCGATGTTATTAAAAAAAAGTTTGTAATTTTAATTGATTTCTAATAATGATATCGCAAAAGAAGAGAAATATAATTTTCAATAATATCAATGAGAAAAACAGACAATTTATGTAAATTACATGTAAATCAGACAAACATTTGTCTCATAAGAAAACTACAAAACCCGATAATAAAGATCAGAAAAATCAGTCGCAGAGAAGAAAAAATTAAGATAAATATATATTACAAGACATTAAAATTCAGACAAAAATTACTTTTATTGTTAGGAAAACATAAAAAGCAATTGCAATAAAAATTGATTTAATTGATAATTAAAAGTAAGGCTTAAAATTAAATTGTCTTAAATAATAGCAATAATAAATAAAAATACTTTATTTTATATTAGTTTTTCTCTTATGAAACACAAAGTTCTTCGACTAAATCAATAGTTTATTTTTTACCCGAAATTATATATCATTTAATAATTATATATTTTCTTCGGTTTTTGTATTTGAAATAAACCTTTTTCTCTGCACTCCTTTTCCAATATAGAGGTTATATAAGAGAAATGCAATTAATTTTTGCTTAAAAATAAGAGAAAAAAGGGTTTGATTTTATTCTTGTTTCGTCCGAAAAAATTATTTCAGACATTAATCTATAGAAAAACATCTTATAAGAGGAGATAATGTAATGAATGAGAAGAAAGTTTTTGTTTTTTTTGTTTTTTTGCAAAAAACGATTGGAAGAACTCATTTCAATGATTGATAAAAATTCTCAATTTTTTTATTATGTAATACTTTTTTGCATTTCATTTAGTCAAAAATCAGGGGAAAAAATCTCTCTTTAGAAAAAAAGGTCTTAAGACTTGAGAAGATAAAGTCCAAAATAAAAATCTTGGAAAAAACTAAAATAAGAGTACGAAAAAAAACATTTTTCACTGATCATTAACTTTAATGATCAATAAATGTCTTCATTTTCAGTTCAATTATCGATAGGAATAAAAAGAGTAATCTTTTTCTTTATGGAATTTTTTTCTCCAAAAACAACAAAAAATATAAATAAATGAAAATTTTATTTAACTGTAAAACCTTTAAAATGTTTAAAAATCAGTATACGATTGCAATCAATTTGGGATAAGAAAAATGTTTTTTATAATAATTTAAAATTTAGATTTCATTTTTTCACCAATAAATTGGTTTAAAATCAATTTTTATTTTTTTCTAAAAAGTCAAGAATCACTTCTCAAAGTAAGCAAAAGAGAAAAAATGAGATAAAAAGTTATCGATTTTCGTAATTAATATTAATATTTTAAACGAAAAAAAATTACTTGAAATAAGTGTAAAATAAAATGTTTATTAGAAGAAGAGATAAATAGCGAAAAAAATGAATTCATCCCTGGAGTCAAACATATCTATCATTAGAAAAGGACAGGGAAGGGAAAAAATAAAGAAAAATAATGATAATTGTAATAAAAATTTAATATTAAATCTGATTCAGCGGTAATTTTTACGCTAATAACAGACGCCTACAGTTTGGCGATTATGAAATGCGAGTTATAGAGCATTTTTATAGCTATGAAAAAATAATTTATTTTTCTATTCATCCTTTGGATCTATAAATATCTTCTTTTTTTCTACTTCAAAGAGTAGAAAAACCGTAAATATATTAAGATTTAAATCATTAATAAAAATTTGCAAAAATAAAGAAAATAAGTATAAAAATTAATTGAACTCAAAGATCACACCTTTTAAAGCAAGTTATATATAGCTCTTCCTTAATGATAGACACAAAAAGATATATATTTTTAATGTTTGGTTAATATAAATATCTGAGAGGAACTATTGTATGGAAAAAATAGTTTTAGATAAAGATTAACTGAAGTTTTTCTTTTGATTATTCATATATTAATAAAATAAAAGTAAAAAATAAATAGAAATTCAGATTTCCTATCCTATCCTCTCATCCTATTTTCAAGAATAGACTCACTTATTATTGTATATATATTTTTGGAATTGAAGTGAGATTTTCTGATATCTCTTAACAAACAAATAAAAACATTTTAAGTTTATATAAAAATTTATATTTAAATGAATCGAAATTCAGATAATTTCTAAAATGGTTTTTAATTTTAATATAATTTCACCGATTAGTTAATGACACAAATACAACACAAATGAGTTGTAATTATACATAAAAGAAAAATTTTGAAGATTAATAAATTTTTAAAAATAATTATTCACTCGACTAAATAATCTAGTTAAATATTTATTTATTCACTAAATATTGATATATTAATCAATTTGTTAGTGAAGTTCTCTCTCATTATAAAGTCTAATAGCATTCAAATAGAAAATTGAATTAAGAAAAAAAAATGTTTTTCTCAATTTTGCAATTAATTTATTCGCAAGTATTTAAGTGAAGAACTCTGAAAACAAAATTTAAAAACTTTGGATTTAATAAATGAGGAAAACAAAACTGATTTTCTTCCAAAATAAAAATTTTAATTTTAAAAAATTGCTTATTTGTTGAGAGAGAATAAAAATCTAAAACAAAAATTATGTATAACTAGATTGTAGTGGAGATTAGAAATAGTATAATGCCTTTAATGCCTGTCGGGGTTGACTCCAACGCTCAAAACTCAAACCAAATTTTCTCACTATTAAAAAGCAAATTATTAAAATTATCAAAAAGTCTTTTTTTTATTTTATTTTATTTTCTCTGAATTTGTCTGACAATTGCTGAGAGAGTAGAGACGCCAACAAATCAACAGTTCGTTTGTTCGTTAATAAGCCATTAATTTATTTAATTTTATTAAATAGCTATTACTCTAAATATTTTTTTATTAATACGAATACGAACTGAGAATTATTTCTCGTCTAATTAATTGACTAATAAGGCAGAGAGGAATGGGATGTTAGGGATAGAAAAAGTGTCCTCAATTTGAATGTTTTTTTAAATAATAGGAAAAAATGAGTACTAATATAATAATATATGAGAGACCAATAGGAGTGGGCGGTAATTAATATAATACCGTTATAGACATCCTGATAAAAGTTAGGGTACATTACATTACGAAAAGATCATATCATATCCAAAACCAATTTATATGTAAAAAAATCGCTTAGAATACAAGAGCGAAAACATCTGTTTAGGCAAACAATTATTACAACCGCTTTATATACAGTGATAGGCAATGAATATAAACCATAATTTCCATTAATAATAATAAAAATGAAAAGCGAATAACAATTATAACAATAAAAAAAAACAGAATGAATTGTCAACGAGACTACTATGATATCTAACACGTGTAGAGAAAATTACTTCAGGTCTGAGTGTTTTTAGACTCTTTTAAAACTTATAACTCAAAAGTTATTGCATTTAATGCATAACCGTTTTGGCATAGGATTCACGGCTTTTGGCATAAAGTCATATACGGATATCCGGATATATATATGAATAATATTTTTACATAAGTTTTTAGAGTCGATTGCAAATGAATGAGAAGGACTTTGAAAAGACATAGTTGTGTTCGCTCTTTCATATTTGACAATAGAGTCAAAAAACCTAATGTAATATATTATTACCTTTTTTTATAACTGTAGATATTTTTGACATTCAGTAAGAAGAATATAAAAAAAATATATACCGGAATATATTTTGGCGTTAATTATATGCTTAATTCGAAAATTTCTTTATTATATATATATTTTTAAATAACGTATTTTCAGATTTTCTGTATTGTGTTTATTCATTGCTAAACTAATTATCATATCTATGTTGTCAACAGATTTTTTCTTTACAATTGAATCGATTCTCCCATTCTCTGTGTATATAATTATAAAACTTATTTTCTTTTAACGACACTTATAATCAATGTGTTTAAGCGACTAATAATAGTAATAATTGGATATAAAATTTCCAAAAAACTCAACTAAAACTTAATATTCTGTATAAGTATTTCTCCAGATTTGCTGCAAAAATTATTTATTTCTTTTTCTTATTCTAAATATCGTTTATTTATAATAAAAATCCTTAAAGAGAGCGAAGAGAAAAAAATCTAAAATTGATTTTATGAACAAAAAATATGATTAAAAATTTTATTGACTTAAAAATTTATGCCTTATATCATGTGATGAGTGATAGAGATATAAAATAAGGATAGAATACATATTTATTTTATAGAAAAACAAAAACATAAATTAAAGCAAATATAAGGAATAGTTAGTTAAATATAAAGAAAAATAAGATTTATTTTTCATAGATGTGATTGAGAAGAGAAAAAATTCAATAACTTCTAAAAAAATATACGATTGAACTGAACTATAACTTCAATATATGTTTTTGTTTTTTTGCTTATGTTTTGTTAAAACACTTGAAGCGCTTATTTTCCCAAAAAAGAGCAATAATTATAATTTTGATTAGAAAAATAATATTCAATTTATAATTCAAAGAAAATATATTTGTGAAGCCGAGGCTGACAACAGATTTTCTTAATTTTCTATTAAGTTTTTTATTTTCGAAAACAAATAAAATGAAGAAAATTAATTTTCTCTTATTTAAAGTCTTATTAACTAATATTATCGAAACTAATATAATAAATAGCTCCGAGTCTTAAGCAATAACTTTGGAAACAATGCTGAAAATAAGAATAAAAACCCATTGCTATTCTGTCCCACCAGTTCACTATAGCCCAAGTCTTCTCATATGATGAGGAAAACAACATCACATTTAACTAATCCAATGCATTGAAGTGTAGGGAAAAAATATGTTATAAAAAGATATAATTAATTACAGAATTAAAATAATTTCAATGATATAATCAGAAAACAAAACAAAAAAATCCAAATTAAATCTAATCATTTGAAACCTTTTTTTTCCTATCAATACTTCTCTTCTACTCAATCAAACAAAACATTTAAAAATAAGTAATAAATGAAAAATAATAATAGTTTTTGGAATAGAAAAAAAATTTCATCGAAAGACTTGACATAATTGATAACAAATTAATCGCTTATTTGAAAAAATAACACCAAAAAAATTACAATAATTCTAATGAGTCATTAAAATAAATTGCGCGAACAGAATATGCTTAACATTTAATAATACGAATGATAAGTATATTCTTTTCATTACAATATACATGAAATGTCCCCGAGAATTGAGTTCATAGACAGAGGGCTTATATATCTTGTGGTTATTTCTTCTATTGACTATCGATTAGAGGACAACAAGCCCTTAGAGTTAGTTATTGTAATTGATATCTAGTATTGATATAAAACGCAAAGCAAGAGATGATGAAAGTAAGGAAAAAATTGCTTCAATTGTTGAATGTTTTGCCCCTTTTCTTAAAAAGTCTTACAAAAAAAGTAATCGGAAAAAAGTAATTCTTAGGATTTAATAGTTTTACACACATTTAGCTAATATACTACATAAGGATTTATACAAATAGTGGTTAATATATAAAAATGGGATAAAAGAAAATTAAAAAGGAGATTTTTTCTATTTGAAAATTTAATCCTTTTGCAAAAGACATACCTGTCCGCGAAACAATAGCAATATTGCATTACGTTCCGGTGCATAATCGGCTTTTCTAATACATGTAATCCATTGAATTGCATTAAAATCTAATAACTCTAACCAAGCGGTGAACGTTGCGCTCCTGTCGGTCACCTTTAATTGAATATAAAAAAGAGTAAAGTTTTTGTTTCAAAAAATATATATTTCAATAATAAAATTATAAATAATTTTCTATTTAATCATTTATTTATAGAGAGATAATCAGAGGAACCAATTAAATCGTGTGTTTTATTGCGATTTCATTAAACTTTGTTGTTTGTGAACATCAAATACTAAATTGTTTCTCAATATTTTGTGTAATATTTTTTTGTCATATAATATAAATCTGTTTTATTTTTTTTAAGTATTAGATTTTTATGCTTTTCATTATTATTTAGAAATGAAAGAACTCTCTGTACTTATTGGGAATTATGAGCTCATTATTGATGAGTTTCTCTTCTTCTATGATATTTGCAATGAAGAGTCTTATTGTGGCTATAATTTAGTGACAAATATATTTGTAATTAACAGAAGATTTTTATTTTATGTGTAAAAAATGATTCATCAGTTTTATAGATAGAGATCACTTTATCAATATTTATACTGAATTTATTAAATTTTAATAACTTTTTACACAAACAAAAAATTCAATAGCCATTCAGTTATATAAATAGTCGTTAAATTTGAACAGAATTAGAAAATTAAATCGATTTCAAATGAATTTATTAGAATTTCGGATTAAAAAATACGGATATTTTTCAGTTAAAACTCTTTCTAATAATTTCCAATTCAAAGACACAATACATAAAACTGCGGTTCCATTCATAACATTATTATATGATTTGTAATATAATAACTGATTATAATAATTATCTAATTTTTTATAATAATATTTTCTCTAAAAACATCTTCACTTCTTTTTATAATAAAAGCTAATTTTTTCCTTTGAATACAAAAAAATATGTTTTATTTGGAAATTTTGTTCATTGCGTGCAATTCAGTCATTATTACAATGGTTTAAAGAAATCCCAAAATCGAAACAAATCTTAACCAAAATAATAATAATAATGCGAATTATGACTCAATCAAAAGGATTCCAATAAAACTTAATTATAAACACATATTTAAAACTACTTTCAATAGAAAAATTTTCAGATATAAGGGAGGAATCAAACAGGAAATGAAAAGTAAACTTGATTAAATTCGAATTGAGAGGACAAGTAGTACATCAATTTGAAAATTTTGAATTTTTCAAATTAGAAAATTCTCGAAATAATTAATCGATTGATAAGTAATTGATTACTTGTGTCAATCATTCAATCGATTCCCTGAACATAACGTCTAAAAGTTTTCAGATATTTTTAATTATTAATATAAATATTGAAAAATGAGTCTAAATATCTATTTAAATATACAATAATTGAGAGCAGAATTGTTATTAATTAAACGAAATATTAATTTCTTTCTCTAATAAATAGTCATAATATACAACTCATTATTGTTTAATTAAATATTAAATAATAAAATATAAAAATATATTCAATTTCAGCAATTATTTTAACAAATATTTCTATTATAACAAATATAATAATGAGATGAGAGGATGACCGGGCAGTTATGTATATTTGTTTTGGCACTGGTATTGCTATGTTTTGCAAACTAAACATTCCATTCCAACAATTGTTTGCAGAATATTTGTATAATTAATGTTTCATTTGTTTTGTGTCAATGAATTGTATGGAGAAGTGATTCCCGAATGGATTCAAACAATTATTTTCCGACATTAATAATAATGAAGGGAAGCATCAATTGCTAAGAGATATGGAGAGCCTATTCATTGCCTATTATTTTCAAAATACAACAACAAATACATAAATTTAATCCAATCCCTCATTCTCTCTCTCCTATTGTCTGTAAACGATTTTCCTCTTCTCGAGAGACAGGAAATACTGTTTTTCAAACACAACTATTCCTTTTGTTTGGTAAAAGTAGTCTAGAAATCAGTTATGATTACTCTTAATTACTAATTACACGCTATTATATAATCAGATGAACTGCTTTTTGAGATCCTTTCAATTGTGTCTGTTTTTGTTTAGGCGTCCGATAAGTGATACCCACTCTCTCTCTCTCCGGTCTCTTGTAATGTAATTATTCAATGATTTTCTTGTTTAAGGATTCGCTCTTTTAAAGTGTGCTTTTAATACTAATTGTGTTGTTTTAGTTGAAGATTATTAATGAAAGGACTGACAAATTCGAATAAAATTTGTATAAAATATTCCTTTCAATTCCTTTAGTGCCAGTAGTTTAATCTGACGCCTACTCCTAAATATAAAAACACAAACAGATTCTTCTCGATCTTATAGTTTATTAGCGTTGGCCGAGTAATACTGTTTAGCGTATATAATAATATGCTGTTCGGTATGTAATCTTATGGTTGAATGTAATCTTAATTTTTTTTAATATACATTTTTAATATTTAATCAAAGGTTAGGCACAAATAGTAATGTGAATAAACTGCCAGAAAATAAATACTAATTTATATAAGAATTAATATTTTTTATTATTATTATTTTGGCGAAGATGTCATACAAACAGAACATATAGAGTGAAAGAGAAAAAAACTAATAATTATATTCACAAAAGTTTTGTTTCTTTCAAATCTTATAGTTTATGTATTAAAAGAGGAGAAAAGAAATTAAATTTAAAATTAATTGATTCGCAAATATATAAAATTAATTCTTATATAAAAGAGTTCATACATTTTAAACATAGAGATTATGGTTACAAACACAGGGAAAAAACATTGGCTATAATTTTTTACAACTTTGGACGCGCAGTAAATTATGACTGGAGTCTAATTCATTATTCATAAACAACATAATAGATTCAAAATGTTCTCTAAACAAGAATCTGTAATTTAATTACAATATATATATTTGTAATATATATTGAAATCTCCAGTGTTTTTCTGTATCAAAATATCCCGTTCTATAAAATTAGCATAAGATGTATAACTTGCACATCCCATCCATGATCTCAATGAATGGTATAATAAAAAATGATATATTGTGTGACTGAGAAAAGAAGAGATAATAAATATTCAACAAAATACGAAATAATAAATATAAAAAAATTATATATATATTTATATTGAGTTCAAAATTATACGACTCTTCCACTGCTGTTAAGAATGATCTAAATTCCATTAAACAGTAATAAATTTCAAGTATTTTTTAGTCTATATTTTAAATTAAATTAAATCTAACAGAAAAATAAAATATAAATACAAGATTATAAAATATAATAAATATAAAGAGAGGAGAGGGAAGAATAACAACTTGTGTCTCATCTCATTTATATCATACTTAAAAACCCTTTTTTTTATTATAAGAAATAAATAAATACAAAGAAGAGTAAAGAATAACTAAATTTTAAACAGAGATATATTTTTTGGTCTTCTCATTATTGTATAACTTCTGAATAAAAAAAACTTGTATTTTATTATAACAGTAACACAAACTGTAAGGAATATACTATTCGTAGTTATAGGCTCTATGTTTGCCATCTATTGAACAAATTCTGAAATATTTAGCAATTGACACAATAAGAACAAGTTAAGTTCTGTTAATAGTAGTACAGTGGAGGAATTATAAATTGATACTAGTGTTGGAAAGTATAAATTATATGTATGTTATAATTATACGAAATAT